>JADRCC010550177.1:0-10148 GCA_019843855.1 Hylomyscus alleni
TTGTATCAGTTGAAAATGCACATATGGTCAATAAATGTAACTGGGATGCTTACTAAAGGGAGCATAGCTTTTTAAAAGTCTATAAAAACATTACTGCCCTGGGGAGATAGCCCAGCAGTCAGCACCTCTGCTGAGTAAGCACGACCACCTGAGCTCAGAGTTCCAGAACCTATGTAAAAAGCCACCATCGTCACGTCCCCGGAACCCCAGCACTGAAGGAGCGGAAACAAGAGGATCTAGGGGGCTGAACGGCTGCCAACCTAGCTACAGGTTCTGGGATATGGTGGGAAGCGATGGATGGAGTAGGAGTCCTGACATGTATGCAGAGCTATGCACACCTGTAAACACACAAAAACACGCACTGCACACATTTACTCTCATACTGCATACCGAGTTTTCAAACAATGAATATGAAACTCATTTTAAACAAAATAAAACTTGACAAAAGAAGTCAATCTTTTGATTTCTGGTTTATGACACTAATTACCTATCTGCCTCCTGCTTGCCTCTATGTGTATAATATGTCTGTGGCGTCCAGGAGATGGGATCACATCCTCCTGTAACTGTTACTGGTGATTAGTAAGCCATCCAATATGGGGGTTGGGCCCTGAACCCAGGTCCTTTGCAAGAGCTTCAAGTGCTCTTGAACACTGCATCACCTGTCCAGCCCCTGCCTCTGGACCTCTTTCTTCTATAGTTGTGAGCTTCTTCCTCTCTGTGTGGATTCTAGTCTTGAAAGGTTTCATCCTTGACCAGAGAGATCAAAGTTGCTGCACTAAGCAAGCGTTCAGCCCGGACTGCTGCAGAGCGGCAACCAACAAGAGAGTCAGGGAGCACGGGGCATTCATACAGCTCCGCACTGCTTTGGTACCTAGAGGGTACACTAATAAGGAGTTTGATTGACCCAATGACCAAGTCATTATTCTGCCCACCTTCAACTGACCTGTTGCATACTGAGAGGACAAACCAGATGTGAGACTCGGTATTCTCAGTGTCATTTGTAATGATGAACTTTTAAGGGTGACACATTTCAGACGCCGAGCAGACCACAAGTTCATCTCTTGGTGCATGTGTACAGCTCTGGCACCTCAAACTATTACCTGAAAGATGACCAGAAGGAGGTCCACGCTCCAAAAGCCTCTTTGTGGGGGTCCCTACTCCCACCCTTACTTGTAATACCCATAAAATTGATTTACTCTTCAATAGGAAAAAAAAAATCAAGGCAGGAGGATCCCAGTCCTCAGCAGGCAAAGAATCTTTCTGAAACCTGCTTTTCTGGTTTTATTTTGACCACGGCCCTTTATTTACAGAACCCGAAAACAGACCTTCCCTTAGGTGCTCCCTCCATTTCCTTTTAGAATGAATTTAGGCTAGAGAAATAGCTCAGTGGTTAAAAGCAGTGACTGCTCTTCCAGAGGTCCTGAGTTCAATTCCCAGCAACCACACGATGGCTCACAACCATCTGTCATGGGATCTGATGCCCTCTTCTGGTGTGTCTGAAGACATCAACAGTGTACTCATATACATAAACTAAGTAATTCTTTTTTTAAAAAAAATGAATTTAGGCAAAAAAGAGTGTTTCTGTTAAAAAAAAAAAAAAAGCTAATCATTAGCAAAACAGGTGATGCACATAGCCAGAAATGAGCAGTCGGTATATGACTGCCTAAAGCGGAGGGATGACCTGCTCCAGGTGGCTGGTTGATGAAAAGAGCCAGTAAAGGTGGCTAACTATACCTCTCACCCCTCACCCCTCATCCCTCACCCCTCATCCCTCAGTCTCGTCTTTCCTGGGCTAAGGTGGGTCCCCACTCTCACCCCAGTATACAGATGAAGAGCAGAGTGAATCAGGCTTTTCGTTTGCAATAGCTCTATGGTATAATGGTCAGCTCTCTCCAGTGATGCGGCAGAGCTACTTTTATACCCTTCCGGTATGTACTTCCTGCATACACCATGCTGGCAGACTTAAAAACAGCTCACTCAGGATGAAATGGATGCCTGTCACTGAGGAAGGCTCCATCTGTCCCCTGTCCTCTCCCTCCTTCTTCCTCCTCTTCCTCCTCCTCTCCACCCCCTGTTCCCTTCTCCCTCCCCTTTCCTCCTCCTTTCTCCTCTCTCCTTCCCCCCCCCTTTCCCCCCCCCCCCCCCACACACACACAGTCTAGACTGCACTCTATAGTCCAAGCTGGCACTCTTTTTCCCTCTACCTTCTAAATGTTGGGTGTGAGCCAAGGTGCCTGGCTATACTTCTCTCTTCTTAAATCTGAGTTACATTCTAAAACCAGGGTTTGTTAAAACCAACACCATATTCACATTTCTGAATGCCTTTAATATTTTAACTGTGGCAAAAAAAAAACAAAATAAAACAAACAAACAAACAAAAAACCCAGCAACAACAACAAAAACAAAAACCAGCCAACAAGCCCGGCGGTGGTGGCGCACGTCTTTAATCACTTTAAGCACTTGGGAGGCAGAGGCAGGCAGGCAGATTTCTGAGTTCGAGGCCAGCCTGGTCTACAGAGTGAGTTCCAGGACAGCCAAGGCTACACAGAGAAACCCTGTCTCGACAAAAAACCAAAAAAAGAAAAAAAAAAAAAACTCAGCAAACACTTAATATGGATTTAACTTTCACACCAACAAAAGGAGAACAGGAAGATACTATTACAATAAAAGCAGCAACTTCCGTCTGTCTTAGCCTCTGAGTCAGTATAATCCCTATATATGCTATTAAAGCTTGTAAATCTGAGGCCCTTTGTTTCTTATTTCCGAGTCACTAATGTGACAGAAAGATTAAGCTTGGCTTCCCCTTCCCCAGAAGAGATCACAGGCGTCCAAGACCTCTTGTCAAGACTAAGCTTACCATTATTTTACACAATACTGTCCATCCCAAAGGGTCCCTCGCTATCTCTGGCACAGTTTAAACAGAGCTTACTAAGCATATACAACATTCAGCATATCAATGCTATCCAGTTCCTCCGGCTCTCCAATGGTCATACAGGATGAGTCTCAAAGGCTACTCATGTGAAAGCCAAAACAGAGCATTGGGACACAAGTGCAGCAATGCTACCACGGATTCACATACACATTCATACAAAGGCACACGCTACACCCCCCCCTCCCCACAGTACTAGGAACTGAACCTTGGGCCTTATGCATGCTAGGCAAGAACTCTACCTCTGAACTACAATCCTAGCCTGACACATCTACTTTTTATAAACTTTTAAATTAGAAGCAATTAAGAAAAACTCTATTTGCCCAGACACAGCCTATTTGAAGATAGGCAAATAAATACTGAGGTAAGGTTTGGAATGCCGTCAAAAGTTCTGGGTGACATTTCTCTGTGACTCTAGCAGATTCTACAGGGTTTTGTTTGTTTGTTTGTTTTTTCATCTCTCCTCTGTGGCTCTTGTTTCTCTGTTATAGCTTCACAGAGAAATGAACACTAACTTCTGCTGATACCAGAGAGCCTATGAGGGCAGTGGACTAGAGACCCTGTCAGCTTCAGAGGCTTCAATAGCTACGTTACTGCTTTAGAATGAATGAGAGAAGGCACACTTCTTACCCACTTCTCAGAAAACCTGTTTCAATAGTGAGGAGATTTAGAGTGCTCACAGGTTTCACGATTCCCACACAAATACAACACTTTCTTTCAGTCAGCTCTTTGTCTTCTTCACAATGCCAGCAAATCTGGCCCCATTGCATGGCAGAATTACCTCATTAAACTTTCTTAAGCGTGCGTGCACCGAGTGCTCCACAGATTTCAGAGGAAGGCAGGAAGAATCAGGAACCTAATATGAATGTCCCCCTAAACTCTGACTTAATCCCATTATCTCCCCTTTCAGCTAGAGCTTCAAACAGGGGAAAGGTAGGTTCCATGTGCCATTTCCATGCCCCCTCGGAGTCCTCCCACAAGCCACTCTACTCACTTTGAAACAATCATTCCAAAAGCCTTTTTGTCAAAACTGGTCTTCATATCAGTAAGTGTTCCTGTTTCCATTTTTCTCGTATTTTTCACATTTCTACATTGGTGAATTGTATTACTTCCAAGAGGATATGCACGTTCCCATATGCACATGTGCAGATGGAGTCCTGAGGCTGGCGTCCTGAGTCTTTCTCATCACTCTCTAACTTATTCATTGAAGCAGGGTCTCACAGATGAACCCATAATTTGCCAATACCAATACAAGCTAGTCTAGTTCATGAGTCATGTATAAAGGGGGGGCCTGTTCTGCTCTGGCACTTTAAAAATAGCTGATATTGAACACTCAACTGTTTTCCTTTATTTTTAGAACACTTAAGTCAGCACATATGCGATGAATTACCATGTTGTTCACACTAAAAAGTAAATTAAGAATTACTTCTGATTGATCAATTATCGTCATTTATATGGCCCAAGGAAGTGACAGCTCTTATGCAATCCAGATTCAGAGGGGTCACTGATTTCAAACACAAAATGTAAAACAAATTAAAACAGTCTATCCACGACTGTAATTTCAGGTTTATGAAATGGTGCCATGAAGCCACCATCAAAGCACTGGCTTGCCGGAAGGCCTCTCCAGCCCGTCTCAAGAACCTACAGGAAAAAAAACCTGGCTAGCATTTATTCTGGGGCCCAAATTATAGTCTTCAGACTCATGTAGTATTTTCTTTCTTAAAGCAGCCATAGGGGTAAGTAAAGTTGTTCATATTTTTAAGAAGGCGCAGTTCAGAAATGATCAAAGAAGCTAGTGCAGTCGGTAAAGACGGCAAAGAGTAGAATACTTCTCTGAAACTCATCTACTCCTGAGTCTATGGCTCTTGGTCATTATCCTCTAAATGACCTTCATGTGATTCTGAGGACACCTGTCTTCCTCTCTGTATGTGAACTGAAACCTGTGAGACGACTCACCTGGAAATACCCCAAAGCTGAGACTCTCTGCATCCAGGCCTGCCTCCCATCGGGTGGGACCCTATACTAAACCCACAAAAGAACAAATGAATTTCTGCTTCTATCTCAGCAACTCATAAGTCGTGGCAGTTTCACGAGTCCCAACCAGAGAAAACAATGAATTGTGCGTCTCTCTATGGTTTTATAACATTTTTGAGAGACTGCAGGTTGGATAGATTGGGCTAATGAATTCAGAAATCAACATGCTTGTAGACATACACTTGCAAGCAGAAACTGTTCTAGAATAAGAACAAATCCCCCCTTTTCTGATTAGTAAAGTGCACATAAATTTTGTCTCTCTCAAGTCCCTCTAATAGGAAATCAAGGGATATGCAAAGCATTTTCCCCCCTAAGGTTGGGATTTTTCCTTCAATGGCTATGAAATTTCCTTGCAATTGTCAAAGGATATCCTAATACAGGCAAGAGAAAGGAAGTAAGGCGGATAGAAATTAGGAGAATTGAAAAGGTCAGAAAAGCAGCATGGTGTATGGCCACGTTTTTCACACTAAAAAGTAAATTAGGAATTACTTTTGATTGATCAATTATCGTCACTTATATGGCCCGAGGAAGTGACAGCTCTTATGCAATCCAGATTCAGACGCGTCACTGATTTCAAACAAGAAATATAAAACAAATTAAAACAGGGGGAAAAGGGGTGAACTGCCCTTGCAAAGTTTAGTCACTATCACAATAGCCAAAGAAAGGTTAAAGTCAGAGGTCTTCACTGAGCAGGGTGGCACTCAGCCTGGTGGACTGCCTATCCCATCGGCCTATCCCTGGACAGCTCATGGCACTCATTTCCATTAGAGTAACCGTGATGTTGTTTGCTCCCACCCTGGGGTGGGTGCTCGGCGTGCCCAGGAAAAGTGGCATAATTTCAGCTCAGTGTTGGCAGATGCTATTCAGTTCCAAGTCTTCCTTATTGTAATTCCCATGGACAGCTCTGATGGTCAACATTACCTCTTCACTGTCCAGATCAGACAATCCTGCCCTAACTGCACTCTGCTTAGCTTCAGCTTTCAAAACAATGTCTACCTACCGCTTTTGTCTACCTACCCCTTAACACTCTGTCTAAATTTTAATCTGATCATCCTAAATGTGCCCTGCAAATCCAATACCAATGCCTATCGCTCCTTTTCTCTCACAGCACCATACACAAAAATACACTAAAACTTAATTCAGCGGGTAAAATCACTTGCTACCAAGCCTGGCGACCTTAATATTTCCATTCCTGGGACTCATGTGGTGGAAGGAGAGAAATGACCATTCAAAGTTGTCATGTTTGTGTCTGATCTTCACACACATACCGTGAATTGCATATGCACATAAAAATCCACAAATAAATTTAAAAGGCAGTAACACATTTAAAGGCTCAACTTTTTAATGAGCATACATGACTTACTGTTCTTAAAGCCCCTATACTTTAAGATAAATACATAACTACCTTAATAAAGAAGGTGATTGAACATTAAAGATATTGTATCTGTATTGTCACCGAGGGTTTGTTGCACTGTTTTGCTGTCCATAGGAAATTATCTAAGACTTAACTTTTGGACCCAATATTCACTTGAGAAATTTAATGGGACACAACTCACTTCTGATTTATTCTTAGTTTTAAATATGCCTTGGGATCTAGTTAAATCTTAAGATATGAGTATGGGAGACTGGGTCAGAACTCCCAGGGAAGCACCACTTGCCTACACAAGGCAAACTCTGATTAACGGGCACAGAGTGGGAGAGAAGTGGCCAACAGGACACCAGGACTGCAGAGCCTCGGTCTGAGGTGGGTCCCCCTCCTTCTCCACACGTGATGCCTGTGCTGTGAGCTTTGACAGGAAAACCTGCAACTGTGTTTTTGGAAGGTCCTGTGCATGTTAGCCGTACTAGTTTTCTCTTCAAAGTAACTGAACTCCTGACAGAAACAGCTTCTGAGAAGAACCACCCATGTGGGTTCACAGTTTGAGAGGGTAGGCGTTCATCATAGTTCATCATAGGCGTTCATGGCAGGGGAAGACCGCGGATGGACCTCTTTACCTCTTAGAAGACCAGGGAGAGGGTCAGGAGAAGTGCCAGCATACAGACAGCTTTCTCCCTTTCCCCATTTGATTTAGTCCCCCAATCAACCCTGTGGTCCAGTGTCACCTATGTTCAGGGTGTAATCTCTCTTCTTAGCTAAACCTCTCTGGAAGCTCAAATAGACACACTGAGTCTCCTAGGTGATTCCAAATCCAACCATGTTCCAATGCAGATGAACCGTGACAGTAGCCAAGTGCCCTCGTCTCCACTTTTACTGGTTTCTGTATTTTGTGAACAGGAAGACTTCAAAGAATTTAGCACCACAAAATATAGTTTCAAGTATTTTAAGCTCCCTACAATCCCCCCACAAAATACCTGTAGTAGCCAAAATCTGTTTTGTTTGGTTTTGTTTTTTAACTCAGACTCTTTCTCCTTTGCAGAGATTCTAAGTTTCACAAATGTCTTAAAAATAAATAACTGCTTCAGACCACATGAGCCATTTTTTTCACCTTTTATGTGTGTTTACATGAAAGGCTGTATGCTACAAGGACATTTATCTGAAAGTCTAGTTTGGGAAGCAAAATAGCAAGACATTAACAACAAGAGTAATAAATACTAAAGTTTAAAAGACTGGCACAAAGAGATCAATGTATCCCCAGAAAAGGTACCATGTGATGCCATCTCTCTAAAGGGCGACTGCACAATACAGAGGGAATGTTTAGTTCTGACTGGTCACAAGTTCATCCTGGAAAATGCATCTTTCTAAAACTGTACAGGACTTTCTTCATAGTCCCACAGCAACACCATGTTCCTTCTTAAACAGACAGAGGAAAACAGACCAAGACATGTTTTAGTTAAGTTCTATATTTAGCTTTGGCATAAATTCTTATAATACATACCAGAATATTAATCTGAAATAATAATCCTCACTTGTTATGGTAGCAAGAATCTTTTGACTTGCACCATCTCCCTGACCAGTTCAGGCGGCACAATGGGTGGTGATCCCATTTTCAAGACAAAAAGACATTGAGGCTCAGGATTAAAGATGGAAAGACTGCAGAGAGAGGGGTTGGGCAAAGGCTCAAACCTACACACCCTGATTTAAGTCTCAGGACTCTCTCTGCCCTAATGTACCCCTTCTGATGCCAAAGAGATCAGTTATATTTGGGAAAGTGTTATAGGAACTTGCTAGGGTTGCTTACTGCTGCAGGGTAGGTGTAAAAGTGGTAACATGGAGGGGTATGAGGGAGAAAGAGGTGCTGTGCCAGGGCTTCTTTATTTTAGATCTGAACACCAAACCGTTGAGTACAAAGATGACAAGGAAGAGAAAATCATCACTTACAAATGGCCACGCAAAGGTTCCAAAGCATAATTTAAGCGCATCTATGCAGAGACAGAAAATACGACCAAAGCTTTACCCATCATCCTCTTCAGACATTGCTGAATGGTCACCACACTCATACACACTCAGTCATGCATGGATTCAGAATTCAACCTACTCATAATCCTGGGAGATGTCACTGTCTGCCAAAGTTAGTGTATGAGAAGCGGTTCCAAGGTTGACCTCTGGGAACAGCTGGAATATTACTAACAGCTGGTCCCTAGACCCTACCTGCTTTGCAGCTGGTGGAGAATCTTCTGAACATAGTTTGGGCTGTATCACATATCTTTCATCAAAATAGAATACATGGATAATGTGGTGATTTGAATAGGAAAGCTCCCCCCCCCATAGATTCATGTGTTTGAATGTTTGGCCCATAAGGAGTGGCACTATTGGGAGGTGTGTCGCCTTGTTGGAGTAAGTGTGTCACTGTGCAGCTGGGTGTTGAGCTAGGCCTAGTGTGGTAGTCTCCTTCTGCTGCCTACTGATCAAGATGAAGAACTCTCAGCTCCTTCTCCAGCACCATGTCTGCCTGCATGCCACTACACTTCCAACCATCACAATGGACTAAACCTGAGAATTGTAAACCAGCTCCAGTTAAATGATTCCCTTTATAAGAACTGCCTTGCTCATGGTGTCTGTTCACAGCAATAAAACCCTAACTAAGATAGACAACAAGGGGATTAAAGTTTTCAAGTTGAACAAGTAAGTCCTGCTCATTTTGTTTGTTTGCACATGGGATCTTGCTCTGTACCCCAAGTTGTCCTTCAACTCAGAGTCTGGCTGCTTTAGTTTCCTGAGCTCTGGGATTTCCAACAAGGGCCATCATACTCAGATAGTTTTGGGGCTGTATGTTTGTGCTTATGGGTATGCAGGCAAATGTTGGTGTGTAGAAAACATACAAGCATATGTGTGGCGGCCAGAGCACACACGTGCATATGTGTGGATGCCAGAGGATGAACCCAGGTATTGTTCTTTCTTTCTCAGGAGCTGTCTACTTTGTGTTTTGGAGCAGGAGCTCTCATTTGTCTGCTGTTTGTGGATTAGACAAGACTGCCTGCCATGTGAGCTTCAAGAATCCTCCTGTCTCCACTCCTGAGTACTGTAATTGTATATGTCTATCATTATGTGCAGCTTTTTTGGTGGTTTCTAGGGAATGGACATGGGTCCTTGTGTTAGCACAGCACAACAAATACTTTACAGAAGGCAATATCTCTCCTGCCCCAAGTCTCTACTTATTAAAATGACTAACTCACTGAATTTTCTGTGCTCTCTTGTTGAATGTGCTCAGAGGGGATCAGTCACTGTGAGCTGCACAGTGTAAATCCATGGCTTTATTTTTAACCTTATACAAAAACAGATTGTCTATGGTAGTGTCTGTTTAGTCATGATGCTTGCTATCTGTTCTTGCATAAGGAGCATACAGCTTTCTCACTTCTGAAATGAATAATATAGCCAAGTGTTATGTAGTTCACAGAAATAGTTGTTCTCTAAAATCAAACCAAACCCAAAATGGAAACATTTTAAAGATTTCTTTTTTTCTTCAGTAAGTTTTGATCACTGGTAATGTCTAAACAAATGTGAACGCTTTAATTCCAAGGAAAAAGTGCACTGTTCAACATTTCCAAAAGTTCTCACCCAGAACTGGAAATCTATACAGAGGAAGAATAAAGCCAAACACATGGACTTGGGCTAAGATTAGACTTACTGACGTCAGCATGGTTTTCAAGACATGCATATGGATGAATGCCGAAGCAGAACCAAGTGAATAGCTGGTGTGTGTGCATGTGTGTGTGTGTGTGTGTGTGTGTGTATGTGTGTGTGTGT
>JADRCC010550190.1:0-13352 GCA_019843855.1 Hylomyscus alleni
AAATGCTGACCGACAGTGCCTGTGGAGGTGACCCCACTTAGAGAGTAGACCTTAGAAGCAATCAAGGTGAGAGGCAAGCTACAAGGGAGGGCTTCATCCCAGGGAGTCCTCACAAGAAGAAATTAGAATATAAACAAAACGTAGACCACACAAAAACACAGTGAAAAGCCTCAGGAGAGTCTGTAACCCAAGCACAGAGGTCTCCCAGGAAACCTTGCCGGCTCCTTAATCTTGGACTTCCCAGTCCACAGAGCTATGAAAGGAGTCTTCCGTTTCTTACAGCTACCCAGCCAGTGGTGTTTTGCTATGGCAGACAGCCTAGCCAACTAACCTAACACCTGCTGGTTATTTGCTAGTTAGAGAGTATATGAAGTTTTTTTCTTCTTTCTTTTCAGTAAGAGGATTTATGCTTTTACTAACAAACAAGTCCCTTTTTATCATGACTTATTTTTTAAATGCTAAATTGTTTTTAATTCCTTTTGGCTAGACTCACAAGGAATACCATAGGTTCCTATCTCTTTAGGCTTTTGTTTCACACAGACACACGTGTGTGTGTGTATGTGTGTGTGTGTAGCACATGTGTTTGTGTGTTCACATATAGAGGTTGCACATGTGTATGGATGTATATTTATGTGTGAGTGTGTGTGTGTAAATGTGTATGTATGTGTATATGTTCATATACATGTTGAGGCTCAATATTATTGGGCAGCTTCCTTGATGACTGTACAACTTAGATTGAGGAAGGGTCTCTGGTTGAGCCTGGAGTTCACTGGTTTAGCTTGTCTGGCTAGCCAGCTTACTCCAGGGATTCTGTCTCCTCCCTTGTCTGGGATTACAGGTAGGCAGCACCCACCTGTTTTTTTTTTTTTGGGGGGGGGGGGTTTTTGGGATCCAAATCCTTGGCCCCCATTTTTCGGGCTGGGGCATGGCCCCGGCTCATCTCTTGGCAGAGACTTTTTTTTTTGTTTCTCTCAAGTACCTTGGGGGAAAGGTAGAAATTGCTACTTATCATTTTTGTAACTGAGGAAATAAAACTAAATGGTTTATTCAGGGTACAAGCTGAGCTCGTCCACACTCGCCTCATATCCTGTGCTGTTCTCTTCCACACGAGGCCCTTGGCCTTCTGTCTCTACCCTGCAATATGGTCTTGTCAAGGGTGTTTCTTATTGTCAACATGGACTTCCCTTTCTCGAAGTGTTTATCTCACTTTTCCTTGAGGTGTGGTCGTGTTGTTTGTCTTGTTTCTCTTGAACTTTGCCATTATCTTGTGGGTTTCCTAGGAAAAGGAGCCCTGCATAGTTCTTCACCATTCCCACTTCATGACAATCCCCCAAAGGAAATTGTGTCTACTTAACTCCTTCCTCAGATGCGAGGCATCTGCATACTTTTAACCTCTTAGCCCGAAGCTGTGGATTCCGAACTTCACAGTATGCTAAATACTCAAGGAATGCAAAAAGAGGGCTTTGAGCACCGTTAGAGTAGCCATACTGCGGTTTTAGAGCCTTGAGAATGTAGTCTGTAGATCATTGTGGTCCTTCTGCTCTAGTGGGATAAAATCCCCAGGATCCCTAAGCCCAGAAGGTTCAGGCTGAGACAAAGGTAGAGGAAAATCAAACGGGCCGCATTAAGCAACATCCACTGGACACCATGTTTGACTTCAATAGACAAGGGGAGCCTTTGTGCACCACTCTAGTAGATGGATCAGCAGGGCAGTATTCCCCAGTGAGTAGTGCACAGGGCCACCTGGGGCCAATTTTGCTCACCTGATGCTGCCATCGATATCCTGTATGGCTTAAAACGAAGCACGGGGACCCAGATGGTTCCTTATATAGAGGAATAAACAAGTTAGTGAATTAATTCCAAAGCGTACTGAGGGCCCTGGATGTTAGGATAGGGGTTCTCACATATGTTTTATTGTCTGACACATGAAAGGACATGAATAACCTGGTTTGGTTTTGGGTGGGGGTGGGGTGGGGGTGGGGGTGGGGGTTGGTTGTTGGTGGTGGAGTTTTTTTTTTTTGTTTGTTTGTTTTTTTTTTGTTGTTGTTCCAAAAGTCTGTGGTCACTACTGTCATAAAATGAGACCAATGATGACAGCAATTACTTACGTGGCTACAATTTCCTTATCTATGTTGCTTTATCCTATTATACTTATTTTAATACACCTATTACACTATTATCCTAATACACCCATCTTACACTGCCTATTTCCACTACAATTTCAAATTGTATTGAATGATAGCAACTTCAAATTGCTATCATCCAATTTCATAGATGAGCAAAACAAGTCTCAGGCCAAGAAGCCCACCTAGTGTACACTCATTGAACTGGTGTCGGAACTGGAATAGGAATACAGCTCACCCGGACTTCCAAACCTATTAATTTAACCAAAGCACCCGTATGACTGTACCAATTTGGATTTTCAAAATCTGTTCTATGTTACAACTTCCGATCTCATGTCCTATAAAGTATTGAAATACCAGGTAGGGGGCAAAACCGGGGCATCTACAGGGACTTCCCAGAATGCCCCTTGTACAGAAAGTAACATAGAAGTCTTCTATAAAACTGTAAGCAAGCCTGAGTTCTTGGCATAGAAATGTGGGCATCTAAGCCTAGGCATATCATCAAATTGTAGGAAATTAGTGTGCAAAGCAGTACACGCAAAGCTAAGTGGTTCAGAGAGCTCCATGCTCTGCAGTGTCTGGAGGCCATCTTTAAGAATGTGGGAGGGAACTCTCTTCTCCAGCTGAGCAAGATGGCCAAAGGAAAGAAAGCCAAGAGGAAGAAAGTGGGCCCCAGGCCTCAAAGTTGTGAAGAAACTGGAGGCCAAAAAGATGGTCAATCCTTTGTTTGAGAAAAGGCCCACGAATTTCATCATTGGGCAGGACATCCAGCCCAAAAGAGATTTCACGTACTTCATCAAATGGCCCCCCTACATCAGACTGCCGCAGCAGAGGACCATTCTCTACAAGTGACTCAAAGTACCTCCTGCCATTAACCCGTTCATCCAGGCCCTGGACAGACAAGCAGCTACCTAACTGCTTAAGCTTGTCCAGAAGTACAGGCCAGAGACAAAGCAAGAGAAGAAGCAAGGGTTGCTGACCCGTGCTGAGAAGAAAGCTGCTGGCAAAGGGGACGTCCCAACTAAGACACTGCCTGTCCTCTGAGGAGGGGTCAATACAGTCACCGCCTTGGTGGAGAACAAGAAGGCTCAGCTGGTGGTGATCGACCATGATGTAGACCCTATTGAGCTGGTGGTTTTCCTGCCTGCCCTGTGTCTAAAGATGGGGGTGCCCTACTGCATCATCAAGGGAATGGCCAGGCTGGGGCGCCTGGTCCACAGGAATATATGCACCACTGTTGGCTTCACAGAGGTTATCTCTGAAGACAAGGGTGCTCTGGCTAAGCTGGTGGAAGCTATTAGGACCAATTACAACAGATAGGAGAGATCCCCAGCCACTGGGGAGGCATCTAAAGGAAAAGGCTAAAGAACTCACCACTAAACTGGGTTAAATATACACTGTTAAGCTTTCTGTACATAAATATAATTATTTTTTTTTAAAAAAAAGGAATGTGGGATGGAGGAATGGGAGGGGCAGTGAGTGGGATGTAAAGGGAATAAGTAAAAATAAATAAAAAAATAACATTCTTAAAAAGAATCTTAGGCTTCGGTATAAAGTCGCAGTGCAGAAATAAGGGACTCTAAGTCATTTTAGCTGATAAAAATCCAGACAAAAGAAACTCAATCATTTAAGTAAGGTTTTCCCCGGGGACTACTATGACCTTTACAAAGTGGCACCTGAGCTGCTCATATATTTATCATAAATATTTGTAATATTATAGCATCCTATTTCAAGTGTTGGTTTCAATTTAAAACTTCAAGATATCTCTTGGCCAGGTACCCAAGAAAGACAAAATGACAGAAAATCATGACATGGCTTTTGGATTTTCAAATGTGGTGTGTGGTCCTGGAGAAGCCACTGATAAGACATTTCTGTTTGAATAGTGTCATACCTTGTCACATATTAATGGTTCCATTTTAAAGGATTGCTTAAGTCAACACATTCACCTCACACAATTTGCCAAAATCTGGGAATAAGGTAAGAAAAGCAGAAATTTGAATATCTCTTCGTAGTCAGTATTCTTTTTTTTTTTTAAGATTTATTTATTATATGTAAATACACTGTAGCTGTCTTCAGACATCCCAGTAGACGGTGTCAGATCTCATTACAGATGGTTGTGAGCCACCATATGGTTGCTGGGATTTGAACTCAGGACCTTTGGAAGAGCAGTCAGTGCTCTTAAACGCTGAGCTATCTTTCCAGCCCCTATAATCAGTATTCTTATGGACACTTCCCCTTCTGTTTTTAGCATCACTGTGCTTTGTTTAGTGCATCTCAGGTGGCCAGAAAAGAATAACGATTAGAAACCAACTCTTGTAAGGCATGTCTAGTGTATGTATCTTGCTTCTCTAGAAGCCTGTGCCCAACATGATCCACTAAGGCGATTCTTATCCAGAGTGAGCCAGTGAACGGATTCCTTGTTGATTCGCATCTCTTTGCAGCAAACCTTACAATGTGATGCCCCGACGTGATGCCCTGACGCTCCATCGCACCAAACCCAGCCCTTGTTTTTACCCTTTCCATTTTCAAGTTATCTTTCACTTGGATCTACAGCTTTCCCCGAGTCTCCCTCCCCTGAAAAACAGCTTCTGATTTCAGGTTTTGCCTTTCTTGTGTCTTTAAGTCAGAAACTTCCCAAGGCTCCTAAAAGCCGGCTTCAGCAGGCATCCAGGGCTCGCGGTGCCTCCACTGCAGTGAAGTCTGCGAGAGAGGATATCCTGATCTACCAAACATCACCAGATCCAGACCAGTTCTCAAGCATAGACTACTACGGGACAAGTCAGGGACATCCTAGGAACTGAGATCAAAGATTTTAAAACCAAATCAATTGATGCTGGCAGTTCCCCAAAAGAAAAACTCCTCTAAACCATGCAAAGTGTAAAGCTAATACAAAAGGCGCCTAAGAAACCCACAAAAAAGCAAGAAATTGATTTCGGATTGCTGCGCCTACCTTAAAGACAGCCTAGATCTCTGGACTGACACATACATCCACACCGGGTCTGCTCTCTAGCTCTTCAACAGCTGTGCTTTCACAGAGTGAGCCACAGTCTCCCCCGGGGCTGAGCTCTGCGAACACATACGCTACACACAGCCTTGCGGTGCCAGGCAGACCCTTCCTTCCCTTTCCCGGCGTTGCCAGAGCCTGGCCACTGACCAGCTCCCTCGTTGAGAAGTTGGGGGACCGGTCCAACTCACCCCACAGAAGGTGACCATGCATCTCGGGAGCAGGGGGCCACTGAATCCTCCTTTCAAAAGCTCAGATACCACCCACTCCCAACCCCCAGCCTCATTAGAATCCCAGAACAGCAGGCAGACTAGCTCGCTTCCTGTGTGGAAACACCTAGACCCTGCAGGGCAGTGGTACCTACCCACCCCGCCCCCACCGCGCCCCCCAGTCTAGCCGCGGTCACCTCTTACCTTCACAGAGCCCGAGGTCTCCAAGGAGTCCAGCTTTTCACTGGAATCGGGAGGCCACCGGTTTGGGAAGCAAGGGACATTTCGAAGTGAAACAGAAAGTAGCCTGGGGATCCAACCCAGACCCTGGACCTGCACTTCACCGCCCCCAAGCTCTTGAGACAGAATCTTCAGACTCAGCCGCCCCAGCTCAGCTCCTCTAGCTCCGCTTGGGAGGATCCCAAGGACTCCACAATAAAGAAGTCTGGAACTCTCAGTCACCGCCTGAGCTGCTGCCTTTTTTTTTTTTTTTTTTTTTTTTTTTTGACTATTTGTTGAGCTTTTTAATATGCAGTTTGTCTCCTTCTAAAGGGAATTAGCAATTCCGTCACCCGACTCTCCTGGTTCCATTATATAATTTAAACTGATCCAACAGCACCACTCTGCCACCTTAAGTCCCCAGCCCAAACCCCCACGCAATCATCTATATCCCCCAGAGACACTCAAAACAATTGTCAGACTCTGACAATGAACCTTTCCAGAATTTTCGTTTGAGGACCGCCTTTCGGCATGAGTACAGAGCCTCCTAAATGCCTGTGCGGGACAAGGAGACACTTCTCAGGATGTAACTGCAGTAGCTTTCTTCAGATTAGGTACTGAATGGTTTCAGATAAGTGTCTGGACTCTAGAATTGAAAAGTCTCATATAGTTTTATAACACATTTGCAAATTCTAAGGGCTGCAGTGTTTGCTACTGTTGCCACATTTCATAACTCTAGGAGTCAAGTAGGAAGTTGGACTTGAGGGGTCTTTAGCCACCTCCCCACCCCCGACTTCCCCTAATCTTGATTTGTCCACACTCTTCCCCAACCACTTTAAAGACACACCGATGGCCAAGAAAAAGAAAAAGCTCCTAGCTTGGTATGGAAAGTGAAACCTTACTTAACCTTTGACCCCACACCCTTCAGTTCCAATCTACCTGATTTCCATATGCCTTGTCTAGCTGAATGATGCCTGCGGAGGGGCCTCTGAGAAATGTCTGAGAATGTAGAGATACTTTGCAAAATGGGGATGCATATATAGCAACAATCAGATTTACAAAACACCAGCCTGTAGGTCTAGTTCCCAAGGTGCCAAGATGATTTTTATGCATTTTGGGCTCTGGTCCCTCCAGCCTCCGGAGGTAGCTGGGCCTTGCTGCAAGCTCTGGGACGGACTTGAATAGGATCCTTGCTTTTCTTTGGGAAGAGCCAGTAACTGCAGTCTCTGTGTTTCCCTCTTTTACCTCCCCCACCCCCCCAATCCCCATCCACGGCTACCAAGGGAAACTGATCCCATGACCAGCAGATGGGTGGCATGCCTTTAAAACTGCCTTTGATAAAGCCATGATATCTACCCATGCATTCCTCTGAAGTGAGCCTGTAGGAATTGCTATTACCCCCTTTAGAGAAGCCAGTGACACGGAGGAATTAGCAATCAGGTCTTCCCTGCTCTGATTTGCAAAGACCAGATATGTGCGAGGAGAATCTAAGTGGAATGACAGACTGGTGTTTATGTCTCACCTGCAGGTGTAGTAAATTCCGTACAAACTGTGGTGACAGTTGCCGCAGTAGCTACTTTCTTAATAGGAATGAGGACATGTTGGGATATATTAGAAAATTCAGGGAATTGGACCTGAATAAATAGGCAAAAAATAATAATGGGAAAACATAGATTATCTGAATAATTTAAATTTCATAGATAAGCACTCCTGGAAATAGAACAGGAACCATATACATAATCTTAAAATTCATAGTAGCCAAATTAAAAAAAAACTAGTGAAATTATCTTTAGAATATATTCAAAATATAATTTCCACATGTAATTAGTAAACATTGATAGACTATTATGTATTCCTTTTTCTCTGTCTGACTTCTGCTTTGTATTTTATGCTTGTATCATGCCTTGGGAATAGTCAAGTCATATTCGAAGCCCTCAGGAGTCACATGTAGCCACATATAGTGATTGCCACATTAGATGGCCTTGGTCTGGATTATATTTTGCCATTGTGGGGTTAGAACTCATTCCTTGGTAATGTCTGTGTTGCCTAGAAACTTTACAGGAAGAGTTTGTGGACAGGAAAATGACTCCCTGGGTTAAGGGACTTGCTGCTAGCCTGACGCCCAGAGTTCGATCTCTGGAACCCATATGGTAGGAGAGAATTGACTCTCCTAAGTTGTCTCCTAATCTCCACATATCCTGGCATGTGTACTCACATAAGAAATGTAATAACTAATGTAAGAATAAGTGTAATAATATGACAAGTGTAAAAACAAAAATAAATGAATAGAAAAGGATTTTTGTATTCACTTGGTTCTAATCCCACGGCATCTTTCAAATAGTTATCTTTCTAAGTAGAACAGGAAACTATTAAATAAATTTGGAGTTGTGATAATACCAAAGACTTAGCTTCGTTTGTGCCACCAAGGAGGCATAAAGAGTAAAACAAATAAATTTTGGGTTTATAGAAAGCTCCTTCTTTGGGTCATCTGTACTGCTCGAGGTAAAGTCCTCAATGTCACATTTGACCCCATGTCCTGTGTATCTTTCTCCTCTCTGTTTATTTCCTGAAGCCCCTGAAATAAACCATTCAATCTAATCAAAGCTACCAGCCACCTTTCTCAGCCAAGGGGTCTTGGCTATAGCCAAGCCACTCCAAGAATGCAAGCCTGGTCTTCAAACCTCTGCCTCCTCCCTCCAGATTCATTTTCTACCCTGTTATGACTGTGCCTATGCGTCAAACTAAGGCATTACATCATATAACTTCTCGATTGTAAAGGCTTTGATAGAAAACCATTCCCTTTTGGATAAAAACCCCGCATGTCATACATTGGAGGTTTATTATAAACTGGCTTCAGGGACTTTTTCTCTCTTGCTTCACTGCTTCAATTGCTTGGTTCTGTTTTGTCTGTGTCTTTTCCTGTAACATGGTCTCCATGACTCGGTGATTTTGTTTATAGTCAGATTTCTGTGCCCGGAATATCCATCCTTACAATGCCTATGCCTGACCAAATAGGGTACATTTCTAAGGGTTCTGAGCTATTGACTGTAGCTCTTTACTCTTAACAATTCTCCCATCTACGTCATCACAGCACTTTTATAAACAGATCTAGTATAGCCACACATGGTGATGCATGTAATGCCAGCACTCAGGCAGAAGAGTCAGGGGGATTACATGCGTGAGGTCAGCCTGTGATACACAGGAAGACAGTGTTAGGACAACAGATGCATTATAACACTTGTCTCGGTTTACCATAATCATGTGATAATGACCTCCTCAGGTCTCATGTACAGGTTGCCTTTGAGTTCGCCTTGAAACATGACATCATCTTCATGAGCAACATGACAAATCTATGCCTGCGGGATTCAAATATCTTCCCCTAATCCGTAAATCAGCACCACTATCATGACTGTTCTTATTATTACACATCAGTATTCTTAGTACTCAGTGTTAGACCCTGTCTTAGGCATTTTTACATTGTACTTAATTCCAAAAGCAACGGATCAGGAAGGTGATGATTTATGTCCAATTTTTAATAGATCTTGAACTCAATTCTTTTCTTTGAACAAGTTACGATCATTCTTATGCACACTGCTTAGTGTAAATTGGTAAAGCATTACAGCTCCAACATAGACGAATTGCATCCCCACATTGCTAACTTATTTGTGAACATACTAATGCATGTGGGTTCTATATTTTCAATGTTTCTACATTTTATTTAAGGCTTCAAATTCTCAGACAGCTGGGACAAAGAAGCCACACTTTGATAATGCTTTGTGTGGTGTGGATACATGGTGACCTGAGACACTCAGGACACAGCTCAGGACACAGCTTCATTGCTCAGCGTGCTCTTGTTTTTCTTTATTCTGGCTCTTCAGGAGCTCCTTCATAGTCTAGTCCAGTGGTTCTCAGCCTTCCTAATGCTGCAACGTTTTAATACAGTTCCTCGTGTTGAAGTGACCCCCAACCATAAAAATTATTTTGTTGCTCCTTCATAACTGAAATTTTGCTACTGTTATGAATTGTAATGTAAATATTTTTGGAGATAAGGGTTTGCCAAAGGGGTCCTCAACCCACAGGTTGAGAAAGTACTGTTCTAGTCTACTGGTGCTTTAACTAGGAGAAAGACTGGTTATGCAAAGAAAGACCATCGGCAAGGAGAATTCTCATTCATTGCTATCATGATGTAATTGTGGAGGCCCATTGAACATGTAGCACCAAGTGTGAACCCTAACATAAGCTATGAACAAGGGTGTGGCATTGAAAGGTAACCTGTTATAATGAGTGCATCTTTCAGACAATGACGACGTGGAAGGCTGTGTGTTGTGGAGATTGAAAAATACTGCCCCTTGCTTTCAGTTTTGTGTGGACCCAAAACCGTTAAAACAAAACAAAACAAAACAAAACAAAACAAAATCTATTTCAAAACCAGGGGTTTTAGATTATCTCACCCCCAGATGCCTCACATTCTACTCACTGGGCTCTGGAATATTCTACAAGTTGTTTTCCTCTTACATATCTGTTACTCGGCTATTTACTGTTTTCTACCTTTTGTTTCCACAACCTGGAATTAAATGACATGAACTTAATGCATGGCTGAAGGCTTAACAAACCCTTCTCAAAGCAAAATAAATAGAAAACACACTTGTGTCACAGAGTAGAAAATTTGCTAGTGTTATGAATTGTAATATAAATATTTTGGACATAGGGATTTGCTAAAGGGGTTTGTGACCCACAGGTCTAGAGGAGCTTTAACCAGGAGAAAGACTGGTTACCCACATAGAAGAGTAGGAAGAAGATGGAGCCTGTGGAAGGGAGGCTTGTACCGCTATGCCTCTCCACAGACTCCCTGACTCAATCTCTGATGCTTCATGATGTCCTAGCAGTCCTTCGTCTTACACCTACATACCTACATATCTTTTTTTATTTTACACCTACATATCTTGACCTACATAGACAGTGTCATGAAGATGCCAACACAAGAAGATGCCAATTGGATTTCTGGGGACTCTGGAGTCAGGAACAAGCTCAGACTTGAACACATGGCTCTGCTGAGGAAGTGAGAACATAGTAGATTCTTATGAGGGGGCGGTTTGTGAACTTTTAGTAAGCTAGTGACTGTGTTGTCATCGCAGGGAAAATACTATTTTTCTTAAGACAAAGAGCTGCTATGTCACCATGAAGCATCGGAGATTGAGTGAGGGAGTCTGAGGGGAGGCAGGGTGGTGTGAGCTGCTTTTTTTCTATACCCTCTCTTCTTCTTTCCATTCCTCAATGTGGGTAAACTGAGAGCCGTCCACCATTTGTTTTTTTCTGCCTTCCTTTTTCTCTTTCTCCCTTCTGACTTCATTTTCCTCCTTTCTCTGCCAATCTTTCTTTCTTCCTCCCTTCTTCCCATTTAGTAGGAGTCTAATGTGAGTCGATGTGTTTTGCTCTTCTTGGGCAACTGTATGAGACCCTTTGCATGGAGATCTTGTCAAAGCCATATTAAGCTTACCAGGCTTTCAGACTTAGATTAGTTTGGTTTTGCTTCCTTGTGGAGGGTCCTGCAATTCCTTAAATAAGAGAGGTCTGAGACTGGAGGATTCTCATTTGGAAGACAAGGAGCTGTTTCTTAAGACTTCCCAGAAGGAAAGCAGCGGAACTGACAGGAAACTGATCTGAGGGCTCCAGAATAATCTATAGCGCGGCAGTTATTACCATGTTCCCTGCCAAGTCGGTGCCACAGCCAATCTCAGAAGCCATTTTTCATACTGCTTTCAGTCACCTCAGTGCAATGCAAGTGGCAGCGTCGCTTGGGGTGAGCAAGGGAAAAAGGCTGTTTTCCACAGGGTGAGGCTGTGGTTGCTACCTTTAATTTGCTCCAAAGCACTGTATGGGATTGATGTCATGAGTTGGATCCAGATAGGACTAAGACAGGAGTAAGATGCTAGAGAGATGTGAGTGGGGTCAGAAATGGCTACGAGAGCAGAATTGACAGTCCTGGGATTAGATTCAAGCCGTTCCACCTGATCATGCCGGTCATTTAACCCAGTTTTAGTGAACGAAAGAGAAACTCTGGCCTGATGCATCTCCCGGGCATGGCACACAGCAGGTGCTGACTGCCCCTAGCCAGCATGGCTCTGAACCTCCTTTTTCTTCTTTCTGAAATGCAGACAAGACCCCCTTTTGTAGAGTGATTTGGGGGAAATTGACTGGCAGTCCCCAGCAAATGATAAATGTCACGTTAGGGTCTTTCCAGCAAATTTTCATGTTGTAGGTTATGTCTTCTAAAGGCGAACATGACAGACCATGTCTCTTATCCCATGTATTCTCGAAGCTAGATGCTTTCCAGTCACGTGGCAGAGTCTGATTTGTCCTCTGAACCTAAATGGGCCCAGCATCCTTTGGCATCATTTCAATTGGTTAATTCTAGGGACAGAAGAGGCAATGTCATGAAAACTGACTCTCCTTCCTCCAGGAACCACCAATGGACCATAGTTCCTCTGTTAGAAAGAAGTGGGGGCTTAGGAACCCCTTTAAACTCTACGAAGAATGTTGACTCTACAGGCAGCCACGCTGTCTGAGTTCATGGCTGGGGTGGTCCCGTCATAACCAGTGACACTCCTCCCTGATGTCTGGCTCTTACAATCATTTTGTCCCCCTCTTCCATGATAGTGTGTGTGTGTGTGTGTGTGTATGTGCACACATGCGCGTGTATGTGCACACATGCGCATGCATGTGCACGTATGTACATGTGCATGCGATAGAGATGCCCCATTTGTGTTGAGTATTCTATTGACATTTATTCTCTATGCTTGAAGAGGGTGGCTCTTGGTGGGTGGACAGTATTCCAGCAGAATGCATCATACCTAGGAGTATATTAGTATACATATATATATATGGTGATGACGTGGTAGTCACAGGTAAAGGTGGGAAGTGAGCTCAATGGATTCTGGGAATATGGCGGCTGTTGCCTTGGAAACAGGTCTGTGAGACCCACCTATGTGACGTCATGAGTTTTGGAGGCCCTGATGCCAACAACCATAGTGCTTTGGACAATTTACTTGGTTCACTTTCCATTGAGAACCTATATTAAAAGAACAGCATCTATGCTGTGAGATGCTGCCTTTGGGATACAAACATTTTGGGTAGTAAACGTTTTACAGGGCATTGGTGGGTATTTCATTCTTTGATCTAGGGTTTGGAAACCAGGGTCAGGTTTTGTATTCTCTTAAGCTCATTCTTACAGTAATTTCTGTCGCCTGATTATTTCAGAATTCTGCTCTAGTCCTCAAATGAGTCTGTTCTATTTTATTTCAGAATGTTTTGGGTCTTAGCATGCCAATGAGAAACCAGGTGAAATCTGTTCAGAAACCAAATTTAATATAATGCTAGTGAATAAACATCCAAGTATATCAAGGATGAGAGCCACACATGCACACAAAGGAAATACAGATAATGAACCCAACTGAAGTGGAAATACAATCTTCCCCTTGTCGGTACTTTCTTCAGGAAAGCAACATAGAGCCCAGTGCTCAGGCCTTGGAACATGTGCACCTTAACTGTGTGTTCCCTAATAGCCTCATGTGCCTAAGGGGGAAAATAAATAATGCTTAGGTTTTAGGATTATCACAAAACCATTATGGCAAACAGTAGCATCTTAACAACTAAAGAGATAGAGACAGGGAGATAGGGGAGTGGGGAAGGAAGGGGAGAGGAGGAGAGAAGAGTGAGAGAGAGATAGAGGGGGAGAAGTAAAAAGAGAGTGAGAGAGAGATAGAGGGGGAGAAGTAGAGAGAGAGAGAGAGAGAGAGA
>JADRCC010550199.1:0-11136 GCA_019843855.1 Hylomyscus alleni
AAATTAATTTTTAAAAATAGTATGAAGGCTAACAACTTAGCTATGTTGGTATCATGATTCCCTACAGAATGAAACCCTAGGCTTGATCCACAGCTCATGACATACCAAAAAGGAGGCTCTGAAGTTCAGGTCATCCTCAGTTACCTAAGGAGTCTATGGCCAACCTGAAATATATCAGACTACTCCCCCAAAAATAAGAACTTAAAGCAAAACAGGATTGGTGTGGCCCAAAATCGCAGAGCCAGCCCCTAGAAAGTTAAAGCAGATGAAGATGACTTTGAAGCCATCCTGGGTTTTGAGGCAAGTTCTTGGTCAACTTGGGTTTCAGAACATGGCCCTGTGTCAACCAAACAAAACAAAAAGAAGCATATAGAAAGAAAAAG
Organism: Hylomyscus alleni; assembly: GCA_019843855.1. Lineage (NCBI taxonomy): Eukaryota > Metazoa > Chordata > Mammalia > Rodentia > Muridae > Hylomyscus > Hylomyscus alleni. Next base: position 384 of record JADRCC010550199.1, read on the forward strand.
AATGAAAAGAAATATATGCGATTTTATTTGAAACAACTTTTCTAATTTTCATAATAGAATTTTTACCCTGAAGCAGACTGTGGTTGCAAAATACTTTAAGCCAGTAATTGGGAAGTTGAAGCAGGAGGATTGCAAGCTCAAGGCCAGTGTGCATTTCATATGGAGATACTATCTTTTAAAATACATTTGCTAGGTCATAGGACTATCTGTTCTAAGTCTATATGATGACCTACATGGAATGTGGAATAGCACCCTTTCAGTGTGTGCATAGAAAAAAGCAAACCTGCTATGGTAGTTTGAATATACTTGGAACATGGCAAGTAGCAGTATTAGGAGGTATGGCCTTGTTGGAGGAAGTGTGTCACTGTATAGATGGGCTTTGAACCCCAATGCTCAAACTCTACCCAGTGTGAATGACACAGTCTCTTGTCTGCCATTGAATCAAGACATAGAACTCTCTATTCCTTCCTCAGATCCATGTCTTCCTGGATGATGTCATACTTCCTGCCATGATGATAATGAATTGAACCTCTGAAACTGTTAAGTCAGCCCCAATTAAATGTTGATCCTTACAAGAGTTGGCTTGGTCATTATGTTTCTTCATGGCAATTGAAACCCCAAGTCACCTGCTATTTCTGTTTCTGTGTAGGTAAGTTATCTAATCTGTGTCTCAGAAAAGTAAGCTCCTCAAATTTTAAGAGTTACAAAGATGGTAAACTGTTCTAATCACTATCTGTAAAACTCGAAGCTGATAATGTAAAAGAGCTGAGGTCCACGAGAAAGGCTACAGGGGTATTGTCCTAAAAGGGAAGAAATCAGTGAGATGAAGACACAATGGAAGAAATTAATATGGTATGGTCTTCTTAAAACCTATTGAAAATATCAAAAACCATGATGTTTTTGCTATTTCAAAGTTTTGATATTTTTTCCTAATATTTAAGTGTAAAGTATGTCTCTGTGATTCTGAAAGATTGGAGAAAGCTCTTACCACTAACACGTGGGTCTCACATAAAAAGATTAAAAAAAAAAATCAAGGAAAATGTCAAGCCTGGCACATTATTCTTTTCCAAAGCCAGAGAGAAAAACATCACTGTGGCAGCAAGAAACAATATTTTACAGTTTCTTCTCATTGATGCCTTTGTTTTTAGTATTAAAAATATGCCTATGAAATACAATTTAAACCATTTGCTAAAAAATTAATACAGTGATAGATTTCCAGCTAATTTACTTATTCTTACTCCCCCCAAAAGGCAGTAGGGGATGCTTGTTAGTGTTTGAACCATAGATGCACAAAAATCCAGGCAATATTTTCTCGTGACACCCTGGAGACCCATGTGTGACACAGTATACAGACTCTGCATCTGAATCTCCACAGGAACTAAATTTGAAGCACCAGAATGCTGTGAATTGGCTGTAAAACAATGTTGAAGAAACTCAACATAGAACAGAAGGCACACTTTCCTTAGGAAGAATGCTGATAAAATTTTAATGAACTAACATGTTGTCATGGGGATTTGTTGCTATTCATTAATTCATTGTGCTGTTCCTCTATAGTTTTCCTGAAGTTGAGTGACACATTGTCAAGAAGCTGCTCTGGTGAGCTACACTGCTCATTGATCACTTAAATTTGGGGGGTAAATTCTTCTGGAGATTCACCCTATTGCTTATGGGGTAACACATTTCCCAGCACCATGTGCACTTAATTGTATTTCAAATAAAACGCCATCTCTAGGGCAGGCCTTTGACTCCAAAAAACAGTAGAAATAATCACAGGATGATTGACAGCTCTGGTCACAGATGGGGACTACCACAGAGCCAGGGTTACCATACAAAATAGTCAACTGGTCGCCTATGAACTCAAGTAAAATTCTCAGTGGAAAAGAATAATTTAATTATAAAACCATAGAATGTCAGAGCTTGGAAGGACCACAAAGTAAGCTTAACACTTTGATTTTACAAATAAGGCAATAGATGAGGCTGAGAAGGATAAAGATCCATAAAGGTGATAGTGCAAGGACTCTACCTTAAGTCAGTTTCCTTATGAGTGTCTACTTCCATTTATAGTTTTCATTCTTCCCCACCAAAACCTTAATGATGTTATGCTCTGAAGCCATTTCTTTACTTTGTAGCAGCATGATCAGGCAAGTTGGCCTGTCACAAACTCTTATGTTGCTTAAATGTACACAAATCTATAATGTAAACAATCTGTTTATATTAGCAGACATTTTCTAAATTTTTGAATAAAATGATGCTCTAGGAAAATTCAGCTTCATGTACTGCTACACACTCACACTGTCATAAAAGACCCTGTTGTGAGAAACATCCTTATCACACTCTGTCTCATTACCAAGCTCCTTGGAGATTGATTTAGCGCCTTGTTAGTATGATCAGTGAATAAAGGTTGGTTGGTCTGTTATGAATTTTAAGACCACACATACCTGCAATTCAATGGTGTCCTATGTAAATGTCTTAACTTTTCACTTTTGCACAATATGAAAGGTACTCAAATTCATAAAGGGCAAATACATTTAATATCCAAGGCAAGGAACAAAATGCACACACAAAAAGAAATACTTAAGCATCAAATAGTCAGTGCATCAAACAACATGTTACGGACTAAATCACTGCTACTGTGGCACATAACCACTGGTCCATGATTCACCTTGAAGCAGATAGAAACCTGAGTCCCAGGCTTCACTCTAGACTGAACAAATCAGAATCTGTCTTTTAATAAGATCCCCAGATAATACATATATACATTAAAGTTCGAGATGCTCTGGGCTACTTCATAATATACCAATACAATTCTTTAACACTTGTAGCCAGTAATATATGTTACACAATCTAAGAAGAGATACTTTCAAATATTTACCATTTCTGTGGTTTCCTACAGATGAAAATAATTGCCACTATAGGGTGGCTTGAATACAAGGTTTTAATCTCACACCTAAAAACTTGTTTGCAAATTATAGATAATGAAAATAAGTGGTTTTCCAGCTTCCTTGCATGAAATATAAAGCTATAAAATTCCAGTATATTTTTTACTTGTTTTGAAGTATTGAAGCATAAAAAAGAGCTAGCATACAGTGTTATGTAGAGTAGCTATGCATATTACCTAACTAGATGCTCTCTACAACACTTACACATGGGGAGTTATGGTTCATCATGATAATGGTGATCACCTGATGGTTAATCATGACTGTCAGCTTGATGAGACTTAAAATCATCATGGAGACAAAACTCTGAGCATATCTAGATTAGGCTAGGTATGGTTAAAGGACCTAGTCCAGCATATGTGTTTTATTTTATGGATTGAGATCCTGACCTGAATGAAATGGAGAATATGAGTTGAACAAAAGATTCATCTTCTCTGTTTCCTATATAGATGTGTTATATTCTAGCTGCCTCAAGCTTCCACCATCATGTGTAACCCCTCTCTCTAATGAACTATATACTTGCACTATGAGCCTGATATAGAAGGTTGGTGCCATCAAATAGAACCATTGCTGCTATAAACAAATACATATGATTCTTAGACCTTTGGACCCAGATTGTGGGAAGATTTGGGACTTTGGGTTAGAAAAGCTGTCAAACATAATAAGCAGAACTAAATAAGTTATTCTGGTAGGAGATTGGAAGACATTAGAGAGATAAGCATGAGTAGCTTGACTCATGGGGCTCCAGAGGGAAACAAGGAGTCTATCAGATTAACCTCTGCTAGAGTCCATTGATATAGTACTCTTGTTTCTGCTTCTGCCCAAACACTTGAGTTTAAAGTAACGTATTTACATATTTTTATACAGTAGAAAAAAATTCAAAACAGGATAGCATCCAGACCATTTCCTTGTTACTGGTTACTTCTTTCAACCAGGTGTACAGTAAGAGAGGTCGAAAAGTAGTATAAAATGATAAAGAAAATGTGGAATTTTGTGAAGTATGAGCAAGAATAAAATGTTAGACAAAGACAATGTTAATGATAAGGAATCTACAATTGTTAAGGAGATCAAGATAATTAAAATGGAACCTGGGACTTTTCATCCGAACAATAGGAAAAGTGTCATGAGGGCAAGCCCCCATCCACAGAAGGCTCCGTCTCAGGAAAATTAATAAGCATGTGAAAGGAGAGGGCCTAAACCTAGAATTCCACTGAAGAGGTTTCCTGGTCTTCAAAAACCACTGTTAGGGTGATGTTTCTCCAGGGTCAGTCCATAGAAGGTGATGCAAATATACTTCAGTGGGCCAGACTCCACTCCAGATTGTCAGTAGAATTTGGCAGTGTGGCCCACATGGTATTGGTTTCACAGACATAAAAGAAAGAAGGTTGTGGGGGACCATGAAATCTTACACCATAATTTCAGAGATCACTGAAGACAGACAAAGTGTGGCAGAGTTGAAATCCTTGAAAGAAAGGCCTAGAAAGGCCACAGATGTAACTATCATGCTGAAGTCTAAACTACAATGGAGACTCAAGTAATTTTGAAATGCCAGACTGTGGGACATCTGCTGATAGAAGCTGGTTATAGACAAAGTGTGTCCTGCAGGCAGCCCAGCTAGGGGAATTGAGCTACATGCTTGTAATAACATTAAATTAATAAATCAAGATAGTCTCTCTTCTGAATCATAGACTCTAAGATTGAGTCATCTCAATGATTTGATGTTTTCAAATTAGGAACTTATTTATAAAAATCTGTCCTAAAATGAAATATTTATAAAAATCAACCAGAAATAAGAATGGCAGTCATTTTCTGTCTTACCATATTCACCTAATCTGAAATCTAATACCAGGGTGCTAGTGAAGCAAATGATGGCATAATGTTAATGCTTATGGAAATTATATTTGCAACTATTTTCTTTAATATGAAGAATGTCTGTTAAACTAAAAGAACAGAAAAAAACTTGGAAGTAAGATATATTAAACACACACACACACACACACACACACACACATACACGTACACACACGTACACACACAGTATATAGGGAGCCAGCACAAAACAGACTATGGTGCATACGAGATGAAAACCCACTGAAATCAAAGAGCAATTATCTATGATTGTGTTGCATTTCTCCTTTTTATTGATACTGTAGGGTATTTATCCAACAAATATGAAGCACCTTGAAAATCACACCACACTTTGTCAAAACAGAGAAAGTTATGCTCTGTCTTTTTTTAATCTCTCACGTAAACTTCAACATTTTATTTATTTTCAGAAAGGACATTTTAAATTTCAAACATTTTGCACCTATGTCAGGAAGTTGGACTCATTACACTTTTTCCTGCCAATGGAAAATGCCTTTGTGGGAACTGTGAGGATAATGGTTCAATGGGTAAGGACATTTGCTCCAGGAGCATGGAGACCAGAGTTTGAATCCCCAGCACCAACATAATGCTAGATATGGATGTACACAACTCTAATCCTTGCCCTGAAGGCAAAAAATAAGCAGATCTCAAGAGGTGCTGGCCATCCAGCCTATGCTAACCAGTAAGATTTTTGGTCAGTATCAGGAAAAAATAGAAAAAACAACAGAGAAAGATACTTGTCCTACTTGGCCTCTGCAGGTGTGGGCATGGGCACAGTCACTCAATAATTTACAAGTATTAATTATACACATATGCAACACACACCCACATACACACACACACGAACACATGAATATACATACCTATACACACACACATATATGTATAAACAAACACACACAAAAACAAAGATGGACAAACATACACCTAACCACACACACAGCACACCTTCTTTATATATAGCCACTAAGTACAAATGTATTATTCCAAATTCAACGTGTTAATTACCTGATGTCATTTAGTTTATGTGCATAGCAGATATTTGAAGTAAGTTGCATTTCATTTAGAATACAGAGAGGGCATAAAACCAGGGAAAAACAGAAGTCTATGGAGTTTAGGTAAATCCACGATGAGTGAATTCCACTGAGCCCTACACAACAATAGATACAAATTGAGTTTGTTATTGCTTTCTCATTTTGGGATGAACCTTATTTGCACATTAAAATCCTGCTTATTTCTTCCACTATAAGTTTAGTAATGAGGGACTAGAAAGATGATGTAGTAGCTAAGATACATTGGATACTTGTAGAGAGGACCAGGTTCTTATTCCCAGCACCCACACAATAGCTCACAGCTGTCTGGATCCAGTGGCCTCCATGGACACTGGATCACTACATCTGGTGCACAGGCATAATATGCAGCCAAAGCCCCAATATACATAAAGTAATGAAATAATTTTTTTAATTTAGCAATAACCATGAATTATTCAGTATAAATTTTCATTGAAACGATTTCAGAAGTTTTTTGGTCATCCAAAGATATGATTCCACCTACAAAATTTTAATTTCCCTACAAAAGAGACTTGTGAAAACTGTAAAAAATAACTATTTAAAACTTGCGCGAGTTCTCAGGTAACTTTTCTTCCCTAAAGATTTTAGAGTGATTATGAATGAAGCAGGTGAAAAAAAAACATTAAAAATAAAATTAAGTTTCTATTTCCACAGAGCATCATGGAGAAATGTGTGCTAGCAAGTCGGAAAACAGTACTCAAATCTTTGCTCTAAGTTTAGACAGAAAAGAATGGCCAAAGCAATACGTGGCACCTCATCACGTGATCCACCGTAATTAATTTGTTACAAGCCTCCATAAATAAAACAAATACTGAGTGATATGCGGACTTCTGTTGTTGGAAGCACCCCATCCTCTCGTTCCTGCCTTTCTGGATCCTGACATTATTTCTTGGTTACCAGTTGACAGTTCAGTGCCTTGAGTGTTGCTCTTGCTGTAGGGTTAGCAGGATAATTGACAAACCACAGGGATCGCATCCCTGAATTAGGATGGCCAGACTGTCAAAACAACCATGACAAACTCTCACATCAACTTCCACTGCAAGTCAGGGCTGTGAGGAAAAAATTCACCTCGGCAGGGCAGATGGGAAGTCTTTAGTTTAAAATATTTCCCATAGCAAAGGAAACTTCAGCAAGGAACAGAAATAATAGCTTTAAAAATGTATGTGACCGAAAAACACTGCACTAGGAACACAATTAACTAGAACATTAATTATAAATAAATGTCTCTCTTTTACTTTGGTTATTTAATGTGCCTTTTGGACTTCATAAAATCTCTCACACTTCTCATACAAGACTGACATATATTTGGAACAAATCTTTCTATATTGATAGACCCTGTCTCTGAAATATCTTATGTCTGTAATAAGTATGTACACATAGCCAAGTGAACCAATCTAGTTTTATAAACTGTATATAATTTAAGATGATCTTGTAAATGCTAAACTGTTGCATATATGCAGTTCATACTAATAAGCAGCTTGTCACAAGTTGTGATTACCAATTAAGAGGCTATACACATTTCCAACTTCAGGAAAACAGTTTAAGATTGTTTCAAAAAATCTAACTAAATTTGTGACTTTAAACATGGTCTCTAGACTTTCAGACTCTTATCATAGATCTTTGAAATGACAGCTAAAGTGACATCTATTTATCATGCAGGAATATTCTCTGTATGAAAACATAGATTGCAAACCGTTAAAGGGAAATTAAAATGCAAATACAAAAAGAGTTATTTACTTAGTTCTGTGCCAGCTAACACATGGGATATGGACACCTAGGATTAGAAAGATCCAATTATTTTTAAAATAGAAAACGTAAGAGTTTATTCATGCACCACTTGGGTCTTGGAATGTGATCAAAATAGTTTTGGAATAGTTAATCAGTATTTTTCCATCAGAGTCAAAATTTTCAAAACATTAAAAGGAGAGAGCAAGATACATGACTGAAGATTATTTGCTGACAGATACTTCAGCTTAACAAATACTGAGACAGTCAAAAACCAAGGACTGGAATAAAATGGCATTAAAACCATCAATTTTTATCTTAGAAAAGTGACAATTTTGAAAGTTTCATTAACATTTGTGAAGAAGGGGAAAAACACAAAATTTTGTGAGTCCCAACAAATTTAGTCTTATTTTTCTGCACAATGTGTCAAAACATCACTCTGTAACAAACTGTAAATATCTTCATATCTTATGCACATTTTGCTTGTTTTTTGTTTTTTGTTTTTTTTAACCGACTCGGGTTTAGAATTGGTAATAAATAAATAAATAAAGTAATTAAGTAAGTAAGTAAGTAAGTAAGTAAGCACAGTATGACAAAGAACACAGAGAATTTTCATCCCAAGTATATAATAAGGAATTTCAACATTAATGAGCCAAGTATGGTAGACTGCACCTGTAATTCAGCACTAAGCAGGAGGAGACAGGAAGACCTTGATTTTGAGGCTTGCCCACTCAAAATAAAATCAAATCACCTTGAATGGCTTTCACACACACATGCCCATGTAATCAGTACTAAGCCCCATACTGTTTCTTATTCAAACAGTTGCCAATTTTTAATGGTCTAGGTAATTTTTCTTTCTTTTTTTTTTAAAAGCCTATTTGATGGTATAAAAGCAACATGAATTCCAGAAGAAAAACAGTACTGGACTAGAAATATGAAGTGTAACTCCAGTGCAACAACCCACTTCAGCTCCAAATTCACCACATGATGATTGTATCAATACCCTACAGTATAATATATTTCAATAGTTTGGAATATAAATATTCACTATACTACATAAGATATTGTTGTGTGTAACCATCCTCCAACCCAATCAGCAACCTTTTTAGGGGTAGGGAATATCACAAGACCCTCACTTGAGTATACAGCCACTCCTTTTCTACCAACTGTTGCATGCAACTCTGCTCTAATTGCAAGCAGCCTGGATGAGTGGCTAAAGTACAGAAGGAAAGCTGGAGGTGCTGTGAAGCTACATCAGTGCAGTGTTGGGGAAACTTCTATCTCTTTTGAGTCTACACTGTCTGGATGTGGGATTTGGAGAGAAAAGCATCCACACTTCTGTAAATAATACCTCATCTGTGCTTTCTAAAGAAGCTCAATAAACTCATTAGCTCTCTAAAATAAAGCATGGTGAAATCATGCCTGATTTTTGTCACGGGACCTTTGATAGAGGAGTAGATATTATTTATGTCTTCCCCTGTGAAGGATTTTAGCAATAGACATATAATACTTTAATACAGCACAGTCCCCAGACTTTATGGTTTTGCTCAGTCAGAAACTTATGCATGTTGGAGTCTATTTAAGATAGCCCAAGCTAAGCTGTGACCTATGAAATTTATTTTCTTCTTTCAACAGCTTCAACTTAACAAAAATGTTATTGGAAGAGAACTCCATTAAAAGTTAAGGTGAACCTACTCTTCAAAATGGGCTTTTCCAAAAGATAATTTTCCAAAGATCAAGGAAAACACATGAGATGTAAATTTGTTTCATCTTAATGATGTTGCCACAAACTATTTAGGGCAGGTATTAATGCCATTGCCTTGAAGTAACAAATTAAGATGCTAATTATAATTCTATGTCACAGATAATAAATTGAAATCCAATTTGGGTACTTATTCAGTTCCTTTTCTAAGAATTATAATTAGGGAGTATCCACCGTATGTGAACAGTGAAATAAAGATATTTTATACCAAAGGGCATTTTGTACCTATTGAAGTAGTTTTTATTCCAGATATGTGCCATGTCTATAGCAATAATTATCAAAATAGTTTCAAATACTAGACTAATGCTGAAAGTATATTTCCACACATCAAAGGGCCATATCTTACCTGTTGAGCAAGAGTTAGCTTGTGACATTCTTGAATACCAACTCAGACTTAGTGTTCATATCTATCCATTCTACATACAACTGACACTCAACAGAGTCCTGTCCTTTCTTTGCTTTTCTGGATCACATGGCTGAGAATTGAGATAATGTGTAAAAATCTTGTCAGTAAGTGGGGCTTTTGAGATTTATAAAACATATATTACCAAAGAACATATCTAATTGAAATCAAGTTATAGTCAGGTAAAATCACCATAATGATACAACTATTTTGATTCTATTGGCAGCATATCGTCCAGTTCTATTAGAAGAGCACTTTTGACATCTATAAATTTGTTGTCTACTCTTACAAAAATGATTTTTGCAAAAAATAAATGGTTTAAAAATTGATGTTTAATGAGTTAAATGAACATACAATGAATAGGGCAACAATAAAGGAAAGAAAGCAGCCTGAATGCTGAATGGCTTAGTTATAGAATAGGATTTTTCCCTTTAATACTAGAAAGAAATCAGAAGTTTTTCCTCCCTACTCAAATGTCTCTGATCCTGATCTCAACTAAAAATTGGAGGTGGGGAAAAACCTGATTTGAGCAATGATAAAACTGTATTAAAAATAGCAATGTTCAGAGGAATGGAAGAAGTTGGAAATAATTTCAGATGTAAATCTAGAAAACAACCCTGAAATCATAAGAGCAATCCCTTAAAATCAAAGCAGTACAACTGTCAAGACTGAAATGTTTCCTATAGGACCACAACTTGACAGTGTAGTTCAAGTATCTGGATTTGTCTCTAAGTGCATCGTGACAGAGGATGTGAAGGGGAACTAGAGAAATACAATGTCAGCATGCTTAAAAATACAGGCTTCTAAGAGTGGTAAGAATATTCCTGCCACCTCTCCATGACTATCTTTTGCTTCTTTATATAAAGTAACAACAAAAAAGTGTATGCAAGTAAAAGTGGAAAAATCTGAAGGGTTGAAGAATAAGAACAGCATTTGTATATCACAGACACACGTAGAAGTGCTAGCTTTATGTAGTCCTAGCTGAAATAGA
>JADRCC010550231.1:0-10082 GCA_019843855.1 Hylomyscus alleni
CCCCCCCCCCCATGTGTAGTACATGAGTACACTAGTACTGCCACTGTATTTATGTGAAAATCCTTTTATATCTTCTGATTCTCATTTTGCTTTCCTTGGTGGTCTTAATTCGATAGTACTTGAAGGGTCACCAGTGGTTGGCAAGGGAAGTTTTCAACTCGAAATGGAGTTAAAGTAAATTTAGTTACCACAGAATTCCTTATTCTGGGGGAAATAAAGAACCAGAATGTCTCTGTGTGAAAATACTAGGAGGTGCAAGTGACCTGGACCTAGCAACGTTTTGTGTGTTATGGGGATGTAACAGCACTGTAAGAGGAGAGTACCCCAGGGTGACAAATGTCTTCCTACAGAAATGTAAAGTCTTGTAGAACTCATGTATGTGAAAAACAAAACAAAACAAAAACCAAAAATGCTAATGTCAATAAAAAGAAAAACAGTGAAAATGAGGCCAGAAAGAAAGACTAACAGAAGAGACATTAAAGCTGTATCAAAATGTGGAGCGTAGTTTCTGGGTTTCTTTTTCTTCTGCCGTCTTTGTGATCTTATTTAAGCACAAATAAAGCATGCACATGTGCTATTTTCTTCACGGTACAACCTAGCATCGGGACTGGCGACTCCGATGGCCATGGCCGACTGTGCTGCCCTTTCCACGGTAGTGTGTGGTTCTTGGTGGAAGCATGAGTGATGTGGGCAGTAGGATTTGTTGCTCAGCAGCAGCACTTCATCTCCTTGATCATGTGGACCTTTGGGAAGCCACTCCCAGCATAGGCTTGGTTTGCTGCTTGCCCCCGTGACCAATGTCGGGCATCAGGTTCTAGCCCTTGAATTTTTTCCATGCTCTGTGGTCAATATCTGGTGGGTTTTCATCAGTTGCACTTAATTTTGACGCGTGATTCTGGTGCTGGAAGTTGGCCCTTGTTTTTAGGATCTTGGGCTTCACTAGAAGTCTGAGAGAAATCACGATATCCAGCAGAATTTGGTAGCTACCCGGCAAGTAACATCAAGGAAGAAGCAGACCTTCATTTCTTGTCTTTAACCAGAAAACCAGATCTGATTTAGAAAGAGTGTGGACTGGAATCTCAGACACTTAGGGCAGAAGTTGACAGAGCTAGAACTAGGCATAGCCAGAGAGGAGGGAGGAGGGAAGAACAGAGTGGTGGGAGAACCGCTTTGGAGCAGACACATCAAGTCTTGGCCATGCTTGAACTGGCAGAGCTGGGGGAGAAAATGCCCCACAGTGCAAGTGCTTCTCGTAGCTGCAGTTCCAGGCATTTCATCTACACACAAGGAGAAAGGCAATGACTTGTGTACGTGCTTGTAAAAGACATCTGCTTGCAGCTATCAAGAATTATTGAGACTCACAGCTCTGTGCATAAGGAGTGATTCTTGTACCCAAAGTTTAATTGGTTAGAAAAATTATACTCCTACCATCTATCTGAGAAAGAAGGGATTTGGAAATCTTGGTAATAGCATCCAGCTGTTATGAGGTCATGCTTTTCAATACGTCATTACGCTATAAATGTAGCTAGACAAGCTATAAACATGAAAGGCGTATCATGCAGTATTATCACACTACAAAGCAAATTAGCTATGAACACTTGTAGTAACTAAAGTTTTGCACTTTAGAGAATGATGTTATATATCTACTGTAGGGGAAAACAACCATTTCCTAAGGACTTAAGGCGCTGTAACGATGCATTTACCCCTGTAAATGTTTACCAATGTTTACCTCTGTGCCATATCAGCAAAATATTCTTTCATTAACACGGCAGGAACCAGGACCTAGTCAAAGGCTTCTGCAATTACTGGCCAGTTCTCAGCAGCTTTTTTGGTCCTAAATGTGCTATTCGGAAGCCTTTTACCTTCAAAGATGGCAGCCTAGCCTTTGTGGCCTATGGGCTGTGGCCCTGATCCTTGGAGTCTGAAACAAAATTTATGCTAACATTTTTTTTCTGCTAACATTTTAATATACTCCAATGCTGAGAACAACTACAAACACAGGATTCTATGCTTGCTTGCAACCAATGTCTTAAGACTATAAAGGATAACATTATTAAATGTCTCTTAAAGCACTGAAGTTGTTTATATTCCTATTGTGTGTGTGTGTCTTCTGTGAGCTTTAACTGTGCTAGTATATGACAAAATTTCAAGGCTTATAGGCCATGTATATTTTAAGAAAAGATCTTAAAATTACATAAATGCACTTATATACAAATTTAAAGTCACTGGGAATAATTGCACTGTAACACAGCCAGTATCAACCCTATTTTTAAAGGTATTGACCTTACACAATGAGTTTTAGCAGGCAGCAAAACTTCTTGCTTCATTGGCATAGCACTCATGTGTTACCAGCAACTAGTCTAGGCATGGCAGCAGAGCCAGGACAGTATCCTGATTGAATAGATATCAAAATCCCAGAAGACATCAGAAAAATCCACAAAGCCTTTCTAATTTCCGAAGTAATTAAATTATTCATTTCCTGCCTTCAAGGCTCGTCTATCCTTGAACTGCAAAGCCCCTGTTAATTCTTAGAAAGTAATTCTCAGTTAATTGGTTAACTAACTGTAGCCCACAGGTAAAGTCCCTCATTAACAAACATGAGGAAAAAAAGGAGTGGACATAACAGAGTCCTAAACACAGTATTTTGTTAATCTTTCACCAGAAATAGTACTTAACGAACACTTTTTTTATGACCTGCTAGGTCTAATGGTCATTGCAAAATACTTCATGGTGTCCTTTCCTTACCCTAGGAGAGGAGGGTGAGAAGTGATCATGACTATCAGGATGCACACCACAACAAGAAAACAGCAGGAAGTATAGCGGTCTTTTCTGGCCTCTTCCTCTAGAACTTTATATCCCTTCCTCTGTCCATAAACCAGCCAGTTTCCCAAAAAGAAATATAAGGATTTGCCCACTTGCTTAGAAAAGTAGGAAATGCATGCCTCTTGAGCCTTTGATCTTTAGGCTGCTCTGTCACTAACACCTCAATAACAAGGAATGAGTTAATAGCTTCTGCCACCATTGCCCAGTTCTCAGTAGCCACATCCATCATTAATCCTACATCAATTATTAATACCTAGCATAAGGATTATGCTCCTTGAAGGAAGCAGCCAGCCTGGTAACTACTTGATTAGAAGCAACCTAAAATATTTCTGTTTCCCCAGGAGAGTAACTATGAGGTTAAAGCAGTTGATTTTTTTTTTCTCTAACATCTGTTTAGCTGAACTATTCACTCAGAATGGAGCACCTGGAGCATATGTGTGGGAATGTGCACATGTTAAGGCGTTCATATGTGTGTGTTTGTGTGCATATGCATATACATGTGTGTGCTTATGTGTAGAGAGCAAAGTCACTCTCAGTGTTGTTTCTTGAGAGCTTACCCACCTGTTTTTTTGAAGCAGGATCTCTTACTGGGACTTGTTGCTCACCAGTTAGGCTGGGCTGGGCTGGGCTGGGCTGGCCAATGAACACTAGGGATCGGCCTATACCTGCCTCTCCAAGGGTAGGATTATAAGCAATACCAACATACACAGTTTATTACATGGATTCTGGGATGAAAAGGTCTTCATGCTTGCAAAGTCAGCACTTATCTGACTTTTGTTTTGTTTTATGTTTTTTGTTTTGTTTTTTGTTTTGGAGGGGTTCTTTTTTTGTTTTTTATTTGTTTTGTTTGTGTGTTTTGTTTTGTTTTGTTTTTTTGTGAGCTACCACCTCAGTCCCTGACCTTTCCTGCTTGGTTAGTTGGTTGGTTGGTTTTAAAACTTAACTCAGTCTTCTAAGCCACAGTCTAAGATCACCATGAAATCCTTTCTAAACTACCCCTCAAAGGCAGGACTGTGCCATCTGTTCTTTCTTATATACCAACCTTCCCTGGCATAATCCCATGCAAAGGTACCTACACTTGTTCCATCTGCAACAGAACAGAAAAATGGAGCAATAGATAGAAACTTGATCATTTCTAAAAACAGACATTTTAGAAAGAACATATAATGTGTGTTTTTAAGGATAAATATTGGAAATGTTTTCACATTGTCTAAGTTTCCATCCACATTAAAAAGTCCCTTACTCAGCCAGGCAGTGGTGGTGCACGCCACTAATCCCAGCACTGGGGAGGCAGAGGCAGGCAGATTTCTGAGTTCGAGGCCAGCCTGGTCTACAGAGTGAGTTCCAGGACAGCCGGGGCTACACAGAGAAACCCTGTCTCGAAAAAAAAAAAAATGTCCATTACTCTCCAGCTGTTTTCCCCAGGCTTAATAGCTTCTGAAATCATTGGCACGCTTTAAAAACAAAAACAAATCTGTGATCATAAAAACTAGACTAGTAACCCAGCTAGAAAACCCTGAGGCCAATTTGAGACCGTTATGCCTTTCTTACTCTTTCTGCTCTGTCCTCTTATGTCCTATGTCTTTACACTGCTAAGATTGTAAGATATTTTTCCCATCACCACAGGTAATGTGCCTTACGAATGTAACTTGTATATGAGAAATTTACTACAACGTTCTCCACATGAAAACTAGCTATTTTTTTCAATACACTCCAGAATATTAACAAATGCTACATATGAAAAGGATACCAAACCTATGAAGTTAGGGGAAAGTGAAATACAGTCAGATAAATAATTCAACTGTAGATTGGGCATCTGTATCAACACAAGGCCCGGGGAACATTGTAGAAGAGGGACAGAAAGTGTAAGAGCAGGGGATGGGAAAGAGTGCTGTGCACTGCTGGATGTCACATGGCTGCTGCAGACGAGAAGTCACAGGAGCTGTGGTGACCTGTACAGGATCAAGCCAGTCAGCACTCCAGGATGGAGGGAGGAAGGGAGGGAGTCATCAGACCTCACTCCTTGCTAAGGAACTACAGGGAGTTGGTGCCTGCTAAAGAACCACTTTTCTTTGAGGACTAGCCACTGGCGAGTTGCCCATTCCCCAGTAAAAGACCCTAACAACACTAAATAGGCAGCAACAACTTGTTTCAGTGGGTCATAAAAATAAATACAAATAAAAGGGTTGGAGCTGGAAAGGAGGTATTCTGGGAGGACGATCAAAGAGGTTGAAGGGGAAAGAATGGAATAGGAGTAAAATGTATGTATCTATTACATTTTCAAAAAATGAATAAATTTTAAATAGGAAAAAAAGAAGCAGAGAAAAAATAACTTCTGAACTTCTCAGAGCTTTTAGTGTTTTCAGTGTAATATGACTCACTAAGGAGAGTGTGTAAACTACACACTCACTACCCCCAGTCCCTCACTGCTACGCCATGCAAGAACCAGCACTGAGGGCCGGGAAATGCAGTCGTAGGGACTGGAATGTCTCTCCACACACTGGCAGAGCCAATAAAGTCATAAATCAGTTTGGCTGCATGCCAAAATTTTGCACTGCAAAAAAATTCTATTAGCCTGGAGGAATTTTCCAGTCTCCTTTGATAATGTGGATGTTTTAACCTTAAAACATTTATTACAAATTAATGATAAACCTTATGTGTTTGAGCAGCCTGAGCGTTCAGACATGGTGTGGAAATGTTTCTGGTAAACAAAGCATTCAAGCCTTTCTTCTCCACGAGGACAAAGTCAATGTTCAGCATTAACCCTTCCCATTAAAGATGGAGAGGAGAACAAGCCTTGAGTGTGGTGAATGTGGAACAAGAATCAGAGGTCAGGCACTCCAGGGTGCAGATGCTCTCTCCTGAACCTAAAGTTCTCAGACTTTATGTGAGAATTAAAATTTGTACCTCAAAAGTTGTCTTTTTCACTTTTTTTATTCTTACTTTTCCAGGGCAAATTACATTTTGAAAAATGCATATAAAGTATTAATATCAACCCTCTCTTTTCCTTCCAATAGGTTGACAGTACCTAATGAGTTTCGACATTTTTAAGAAAGAAAAATAGGAGAGTCTCCTTTTTATGGAGTCGAAGAAGGCTGTGAAATATGTATGGTTTTATAAATGGCTTTTTATTATCCTATCATCAAAGACCATGGAGCCAACAAGATGAGAAGAATACCCCTCAAACTCTCAAGCCACAACATCATGAAATGGTGTATCAAAGCCTGTGGGAGACAAAAGTTTGGATTTAGAGTGCTGTGTGGATACCTGTTTCTCTCAGCAAAATAATTCAGCCATTGTAATTATTTTTAACAGAATTGGGCTTCACACTGTGGGATAATGAGCTGGAAAATGTATTTGTTTTAAATAAAGGCATTTTCACACTACAAGAACACACAAACATCTCTGAAACCCAAATGCGCCCGTCCTGCATGCCTGGTAAAAGAGCCAATTTGATGTTATTTCCAACTGTGTGGAAATAATTTGCTACAAATTCTGGCTACAATGCAAACAGGTGCTTCTTGAAAGAAACCCCACGAGTCTGGAGTTGCCAAGGACTGGGACAGCTGGGAAGCGAGAAGATGTTTTTCCCTTAAACAACACCCAAGCCGCTCAAACCTATTGAATCCCTTCTCTAAGCAGTACTTTCAGTTGGTTATTTGTGGTCACAAGACTGGGCTGACTTCTCCAATGACCTTGCAGATATTACAGAGTTGGGCACTTACAGGAGCAACACTAAGAAATCACGATTAACTGAGACTGGGTGGGAAAAACAGTTTCTTAGGAGCCCTAGGAAGACAGTCAGAAAAGTCAGATCAAATAACCTTGAAACCAAACTCCAACAACATTGCTCTTTGAATCAAAGAGACAAAGTTGAAACCATCTAAAAGTAGGGTGAAGTGGACAGCTGAAAGAAAATATAGATGAAACAGTTTGGAATAATAAGAAAAAAAGTGGAAAATTATCATATTATATGTGATTCAAAGAAAGGAATTGAAAATCGTACCTGGATTTAATGGCAAACTTCCAGGAGTCCAAAAATAATGTAAGCAGAGAATGTTTAGATGGATGTTGTGTGCAGCAGAATGTTAATGCTGTATTGTAAACATTCATGATTCTTAAGTGCTTGGAGCTAGGATGTTAGTACTGCCTAGCATTTGTTGTGGGGGGGTGGGGGGGGTGGCGAGGGGGGTGTTCTAGAGCGTTGATTGGTTTCAGAGACTTCCTGAAGCCTTTGAGTTGTTTACTTCCTGAGCTTAAGCTGTTCCCTGAAGGGAAGACTGTCTCATCTTTCTCCTTGATTATCTTGTTGTTTTACCTCCTCTCTAATATTCTGGTTCTTAATGATCTTTCCTGCTGGAGGGAAAGTTTTAATCTCAGAGGAAGTGTCTACACAGCACCACTACAAAGAGAATGTCTCCAGTATGATAACAGTGTACCATGAACTAATTCCTCATCAAGGAATCCCAAGAATGCACTCAAAATACTCTAAACTTCCAACTCCATTCACCAAAACAAAGACAGCCTTTTGTAAGGCACTAGCTGCACAGCTGAATCATAGCTTCAGCTTCATCATCACATAACTAATTTATGTAAAGCCCAAGTGTTGAACCAAATGTAATTAAGTGAGCTTCAAATGTCATATACAAGGAGAACTTTCCCCTTTATTTTACATTGTGTCATGCACATGAAAATAGCTTGGTTGTATAAAACTGACTATTACTAAATTAGGGAGTCTTAATGGCTCACCCATAAAGCAAATATTTTTCTATAGAATTGAAGTTGCTCCGTTTCCTGTAATTTCTTGACAGTTTTGGGCAAAGAGTGTTGCAAGAACTTAGCAAAGGAGAATTTAGAAACAAAAAAAAACCTAGCATCTGAATTTGGTTAAATAAAGTGTTCCCATGATCTTCCTACTAACTTGTCCTTGAGAAAAGTGCATTACTTTGGAAGGGAAGAGCATCAGGAAAAAAAAAAATGTTGCCAATTCCTAAGACATACATATTTTAAAACTCAATCTTTACAAAGGCTGAGGCTTATTATGTTGAGAGTCTTTTGTTTTACTGAGCCCATATTGGTTTGGGGAAAACTGAGGTGGTAAGTTCATGAGTTGAATTCACTCTGTAGAGTTGTATGGAAAGAAATCTAAGACTATTGAGATGAAGTCACAGAATTAGGGAGGGATCAAGACACTGACTCTTGTAGATTTCTGTGCAATTACAAAGGGGCATGACAGAAAAATGTTCAGTGGTAACTGTTAGGTTTCTAGTACAGGCATGATTCCCTCTTGTTGAGTGGGCCTTAAGTTCAAATGTAGAACTTTGCACCACTAAGATATAAGGGCCACTATTGAACCAGCAAGGATACCTTGCCATGTTGATCATTGCTGAGGTTGATAGGCATAACAACCTAATAGGATTACTGATTGACTCTCTCCCTTGACAGGTTGCATAGCACCTTCTGGAACTATGGAAGTTAGACCACGGGAAGGAAGTTTTCAAGTCAGATGCAGCTACTCATGTCTAGAGGTGTCACAGATCTTAAAGGAGAACCTACTTCTGCCAATTTACTAGACCAAAATAGGTACTAACTGCATTCTAAAACTTAACCTATAGCCACAGATAAGTGGATATTGGTCAAAATATAGAGATCAATAGCTTCTGGGAGTGCCCAGTCTCAAATGATAGATCTACAACACAGGACCTACATCTAAGACTTGGGAACACTAAAGAAAAGGGACATAAATATTATTAAGAGTCAGAGGACCAGAAAGCTTGCTGTGAGATTATGTCTTCTAGAGATGACAGGAAGCTATACCCATGATAACTCAACAATAAGGCTGTATAAACAATACATGAGCAACAAGGACACCAATAGACATGCTAACGTGGAAGGAGGAAGTCTCATGGGTTCCACACATATGCAGAGAACTACGAGCAATTAAGGAATGTTGAGAGAGAGAGAATTCCTCTTCCAGGAATAAGCTCCTTAGTTATTTAACCACTAACAAGTGGTCTGTGTTGAAATCATATACACAGCAACACTAAATGAACTCAGCAGGTTGTCTTCAAATTTGTATGTGTGGGTGGGTGGGTGGGTGTGTGGGTGTATGCATATAGTGGCCTGATGTACCTCATATTCTCAGGAATTTGAATACTTGGTCTCTATGTGGTGATGATGTTTGAGGAAGTTTAGAAGGTATATACCCTTGCTGAAGGAAGTGTTAGTGGGGTGGGCTTTGAAGTTTAAAAGCTCTATCTCCTACTACCCCCAGTTTCTTCTATCTGCTTCCTATTTGGGGTTTGAGATATGAGCTTTCAGCTGTTGCTCTAGCCACCATGTCTGCCTACTGCCATGTTTCCCTACTGTGATGGAAATGAACTCTTACTTTCTCCTAAAACTATAAGTCCAAATTAAACCCTTCCTTTTATAGATTGCCTTAGTTATTATATTTTATTAAAGCAATAAAAAGTTAAACACACATACATAACAGTAAAATTGAAAAGGATTAGAGAGAAGAACATGAGAGGGGTTGAAGTTTTGGCAAATAGGAAGAAAGGGAAAGAGGAAAAATAATATAACCATATTTAAATTAAAATGTAAATATACTTTAAATAACAGGCATTCCCAATAAATTGAGAAGAATTTAAACCCTGAATTAATTCCCTAACAGGTTGTGTGGTTTCATTTTTAATAAGAAAATAAGACTTTCATTATCTCTTATATCCTCTTATTTAAATAAAAACATCTTATGTGTTCTTTAGTACTTAATTATTTTTTAGTACATTCCCCTTTTTTGTCAAGATAAAGGTTTACAAACTTTTCTAAATACAAGAATATCTTGTTCCTTCTGAAAAATGAAGGACCACATTGTACCTCCCAGTAAATAGCAATTTCTTGTATTTATCTCTCAGAGAAGGCACACAGTGAACTTCAGTACTTTTAGTCAGCAGCTAAAGTTTGTCCTTGACAAACAGAAGAAGAAATGCTGGAAAACACAAATTTTATAGTATTAAAGTAGATTACATTTTTAGCAGGGAAAAGTTTAGAAACATTATTTTGTCACATAGCATGGTTCTGATTTATTTGCATCAGCAAATGCATATTGTGTGTGTATTTTTTACACAGTATTTAGAGGGAAGGTAGACTTGGAATCCTATAAATAGCAGTAAATCGCTTTATTACATAATCTGTTAATCAGATTTTAGCTCTACCTCACTTCCCCATTCTATCAGACTGGAACAAAGCTACATCTATAA
>JADRCC010550252.1:0-10644 GCA_019843855.1 Hylomyscus alleni
TTATTAGCACAAATGCTGTGGATATATCATCACTATGTATTGGTGCTATGATTAAGAAATGTCATTGGTTTTGAATTAATTGCTCTATAGCTGTGGTTCTGTTGTGTTTCGAAGGATACATGACTTACCAGCTTATCTTTTGCAAACTGCCTTCCAGGCATGAGGTGGTATCCCTCTAACCTGATGTAAGCAGGCAGCTCAATCACAAGACTGACAGAAGAGCTCTTGAAAATGAGGAGTGCATAGCCGGGCAGTGGTGGCGCATGCCTTTAATCCCAGCACTTGGGAGGCAGAAGCAGGCAGATTTCTGAGTTCGAGGCCATCCTTGTCTACAGAGTGAGTTCCAGGACAGCCAGGGCTATACAGAGAAACCCTGTCTTGAACCCCGCCCTCCCCCCAAAGAAAAAGAAAATGAAGAGTGCAAGCAACAGGGCGCCTGACTGTAATCCCAGCACTTCAAGGCCAGCCTCAGCTGTCATACTCAATTGGAAACCAGATGGGCTATGTGAGACCTGTCTCAAAAAAATTTAGATTAAAGCCAGATAAATGCTCTTCACCTGATTCAGAATCCTGGTGGGTGAGATGGGGTATTGACTTCCATATCTATTTTCTTTATGCCTGTGCTGTAGCTCATCTACATTTCCAATTTTGAATTTTTTTGGTTTCTCTAAAATTGAATGAGAGGTTACATACTTGTAGAGCTTCTGCTATTCTGAACATGGATGCTAGCTTTTGAAAATATTGCATGGACACCTTACATAAATTAGCTTTTTTTTTTCTTTTTGTCAGAACTTGCCTTTGCATTTTTTAAAGGCATTCAGCTTCTGTGCTCACAGTCATTTCAAGTTTGAGCAACCTGTAATTAAGCTGTGCAATTATACAACCAGGGTAGCTGGCATGGAAAGTCTGAAAATGAAGCGTAGCTGGCTCTGCCTGGGCATCAGGCTCACGGTGGGGAACAAGCACACATGTGAACAGAAGTGCCACCTTCATCCTATGACTGTTCACTCTTAGGGATCTTACACTCAGAAAAATGTGTCATGCTACACGGTGACACACACTTGTAAACCTGTGCTTAGGACTTGGAGGAAGGAATATCATGAGTTTAAGGCCAGCTTGAACTACAGAATGAATTTCATGGCAGTCTGAACAATATAGGGAGACTCTTGTTTCAGAAAAAAAAAAAAGTTTAAAAGAATTACACAGTACAAATGTGAACCCTCTGTTTATCAGCCCCAAGATGAGAGGGAAGTAAATAAAAATACCTTGCTCCTGAGCTGGGCATGATGTCATATGCCTGTGATCTTAGCACCTGGAAGATACAGGCAGAAAGATTCAGGTCTTAGGGTCATCATCTGAAGCCAGCCTGGGCTACGTGGGGCTCAACGGGCAGCACAAAGAATAGCTTCTTGCTTTGTTTTTAATTTTTAAAATATTTAATTTATTTTATTATGTATGTGAATGCTTTGCCTGCATGTGTGTATATACAGCATATGTGTGCTTGATGCCAGGGGAAATGAGAAGAAGGCATCAGATTCCTCAGGCCTAGAGTTACAGGTGGCTGCGAGCTACCATATAGATGCCAGGAATGGAACCCAGGTTCTCTGCAAGGGTAAAATGTTTTTAACCATCAAACCAGCTCTCCAGCTCAGCCATTTCATTTTAATGTCCAGAATCATGTTCCATGTGGCTGTTTCCATTGCTATACTAAGACTGGTTCAAAGACACCCATATATATATACATATATGGATGGATATATACATATATTCATCCCTTGAAATTATTCTTAGCTTTAAAAATGAGATCATGGGGCTAGAGAGCACATAACGAGTATATACTGTCTTAAAGAAGACCCACGTTTGTTTTCCAGCATCCGTGTGGGGCAGCTTCCAGTCACCTGCAACTGCAACTCCAGGGAATCTTACACCCTCTTCTGGTGTCTGTAGGCACCTGCACTCATGTACACATACCTACACACATACACGTAATTAGAAAAAGTAAAAATAAGAGTATTTTTAAATTTGCTCATTTTTTACTTAGGCGATACTTGGAATTTGTTTTGTGAGGTTTTAGTTAATTTTAACTGTGCTCATTTATTTGTTTATTTACTCATTTATTTTTTTCAGACAGAATTTTTTTGTGTAGCCTCTGGCTGTCTAC
This sequence comes from Hylomyscus alleni, assembly GCA_019843855.1. Taxonomy (NCBI): domain Eukaryota; kingdom Metazoa; phylum Chordata; class Mammalia; order Rodentia; family Muridae; genus Hylomyscus; species Hylomyscus alleni. The sequence goes on from JADRCC010550252.1 coordinate 2,162, forward strand.
ACTCTATAGTTCAGGCTGGCCTTGTCTGCTTCTGCCTCCTCCTATGTGCTAGGAATAAAGGTGTGTGCTACCACTGCCCAGTGGGGTTTTTCTGTTTTTTTTTTCCAAATGTCCAGAACTGTAATTTGTTAATATCTTTATATCAGTTAGTTTCAGTTTTTTAATTTTGTTTCTGTGGGGGAGGCACGTGAATGCCAGGACACACACAGAGGAAAGGGGACAGCTTGCTATAGCCGCTCACCACATGGGTCCCAGGGAAAGAACTCAGGTCATCAAGCTTGGCAGAAAGTGTCTTCCATCCACTGTGCTTTCTTATCAGCCCTAGTTTTCAATTTTTACCTAAATTTTACCTAACTGTCCTTTAACCTAGTACTCTATACCTTGAGATTCTAAAAGGCAGGCTGTTGTGTAAAATACAGCAGTTTATTTTCCAACTATAGCTCTCTAGTGAACTGTGAACTGTGTGTTGTGCCAATATCTTTAAGTGCAGCAGTAATGTGATCTTCATACTGCTGTGGATTGCCACAGGGAAGCTGAGCATCTCTTTTAAGACATCCAGTAGAATGTAGTATAAGCATTGGAGATCCAGGGCGTCTGTGTGCTGTGCAGTTCCCTCTGTCCGTGCTGTGTCCAGCACATAGCACATGATGTGCTCCTCATGGAGCAGAGGAGTCGTAAAGCACATGGAACAGCGAGACTACTCCAGATAGCCTTCACCAAGCTTCGGGAACATTAGCTAAATGTTCCCATTTAGGTTTCAATGTTGGGTTTATTTTTTAAGAGCATTCAGGTCTTAGTGTTATGTCTTAATTTCTTTTCTCCCTCACAAAGATAAATAAACAAACAAACAAAAAGTTCAGTATGTACTGAACTTTTTTCAGCCCTTAGAAGCTAGAACTAGAAGCTAGTTAGCCCTTACCGTAAGAGGGCATTTCCTTGAGTAGGTGTAGTAGTCAGTGTGGAGTTGGAATTCCAGTTAGGGTTACTGCTCATGTTCAACCTGTGTATTTAAACCTTTACGGCAGTTCAGCGTCACATATCCTTCCAACCAGTGAAAGCTACACTCTGACTGGGAACCAGCAGTCATTGTGACACCCCTCATCCGTCTCTAGATCCAGCCATGGAATATTAAATATGTCCATAGTCTTTCTTTCCTCCCCTTGCCCCCAGCCATTTTTGCTGCTGTTGTAGTCCAGTCCTAGTTATCTCCCTCTCTGAGTAGAAAAGTCACCTCCTACCTGGCCTGTTCACATAACTTCCTTTCTCCCATCTGCTCTGTTTACACAGAGCAGGCAGCGCTCTACAGCTCTGCTCAGAGTCCTCCAGTGACTTCCCATTGCTTTCTAGACAGAGAGCACTCCTAGCATGCTCTGTGTTATCTGGCTTCCTTCAACTGCTGCTTCCACTCTTCTAACCCAGCCACCCTGGAGAGAGGCCTCTCAGGTTATCGTGATTTTCTTTTAGCTCCAGAAGAGAGCTGGATCTTTGCTGTTTGAGAACCCTCTCTCACACTTAAAAAACTACCTGGATACTACCTCTCCATCCTTCACTCCAGAGTCTGGCTCACCCTTACATTGAGGTTTTACTGCTGCATTTTTAAAGAGCCCATCCTGAAAGTCCTTCAAGTCCTGTTGTTATATACTCTAAGAGCACCCTGTGTGATTTTTTTTTTTCATATAATGTATCATCAATGATTACAAGCAAAGAATTGTGTAATCCTCATCTGTAGGGAAGCCCCAGTCCTCTGGGTAACAGCTGCACTGTAGCGGCAGTAGTGACTAGGTGTGTCTTGCTCATGTACATAAATGTAATGCAAAATAATATAATTTGTGATAATTTCTATAATTAAAGTATTATCTTCCACATAAGTAGATAATGCGCAGGCTCGTTTGCTCTGTGGGACCTCTGCAACGTAAATGTTGCTCAAACTCACATAGGGAACCTAGCCCTTGGAGTGGTCACAAAACTCAGTAATAGTCAGTTCCTGAGGCCCACACCCAATCCCAGGACACAGAGAGGGTGATAGAGACAGAGCGCCATGCAACCTTGGCTACTGATGGAAACCCTGTCTCAAAGCTGGGGTAGAGTGGGGTGGGGAGAGTGAAAGAAAGAAAGGAAATAATTCTGAAGGAATGCTCATGGTAGACTGCTTGCCTGACATGCATGAAGACCTGAGTTCTGTCCCCGTCAGCACACAAAAATGTGCAAGAAAGGAAGATTGGTTTTTTGGTTTTTTGGGTTTTTTTGGTTTTTTTCGAGACAGGGTTTCTCTGTGTAGTCCTGGCTGTCCTGGAACTCACTCTGTAGACCAGGCTGGCCTCGAACTCAGAAATCTGCCTGCCTCTGCCTCCCATGTGCTAGGATTAAAGGCTTGCACCACTACCACCTGGCTCAGGAAGATTGTTTTTAAGAAAGATTAAGATTTTTTTAAACTGATCATTTCAAGGTTAGATAATAAATATTTCAAAGTAAAACATGAGGAGTAGAGAGATGGCCCCATGGTTAAGAGCACTTGTTGCTCTTACAGAAGACTGGTGCTTAAGTCTCAGAATTCATGTCAGGTAGCTGCAGTGCCCCTACCCGGCCTCTCTGGGCACACATATGTACAGACTCACACATGAAAACTAAATCTTTTTTTAATGTTATTGGTGTTTTACTAGGGATAAGTACGTTAGTCTGTATAACAAAAATTTATGAAAAGTGTGGGTTTCAGTGTCCAAGAAGTGGCCCAGAGGTAAGCAAGCCTGGAGGAAATGGCAGTAACTGGCCCTCAGTGCGTAACGGGTATTTTGTAGGTTTTAACATATGGGTGAATCATCCCAGGATCTAATTAAAGTCCACATTCTACAGCATTGCCAGGGCTTGTGTGTTTCTAACCCTGACCACATGAGTCCATACTGCAGTAGCTGGAGCAAGGCTGCACAGGAAGAGTTACTGTGGTTAGTCTGACGCAGGCCTTCTTTGCCTTTCGACAGCTGTTATGGCCAAAAGTCCACACTGTGCTAAACAAGCATGTAGAGGCCCTGGCCTTGGATGGCTTTTGTTTCAGTCTAGGTTGCCTTTTCTGTGTCTTTTGTTTACCTGGTTTTTGGTTGGCTGTGGTGCTCAGGATTGAGACCCCAAGGTCCCACCTGTGTTAGGCAAGTGCTCTAGCACTGAACCACAGGCCCAGCTGTATTGAAAGCTGTCCACAGAAGCAAATCAACTATTTCAAAATGTTGTTTTTGCTGGCTGTTTCAGAATCAAAAGAAACCTGAAAATGATGAGGACGTGGAGAGCAAGAAGCAGCTGTCCAAATACGAATCTCAGCTTTCCACAAATGAAGAGAAGGCGGATCCAGGTGAACGTAAGTCTTTCAGCACTCAGACTGGGTGATGCTGGGACACAGGGCACCAGGGACCATTTGGGAGCGATGGGGCTATGACCTTTCATTTGTTTGTTTCCTAAAGTATCTCATGGTTTTTAAAAATTATCTCTAGAGTATTCAGATGAGGATCTGCAGTGTGTGGTGGGAGCTACCTGAGAGGCAGGATTGGACTGTCTAAGGAGTGGCTTACCCTAGCAGGCAATTCTTCGCAGGCTTGGGATCCTCAGGGTGGCTGGTGCCCAGGAAGTGAGCATGGAGTCTTCTCTAGAAGACACTGTAAACTTTGGAAAGGAGGAGGGAGTAGAGGGCACATGTAGCAGAGATCCCAGGCACTCAGGGTGTGGGTACTTCTGCACAAGGCTCCATGCAGGATAGTCTCCTAAGGACACTCGGTACATGTGGGACTGTTTATTCGCTACAAAATACAGAACTGAATTCATGTGAGCAGGTGTTGGCTGTAGCCAAAGAATAAGGGTCAGTGTGTCGAAGGCCTTCCTCCACACCTCTCACTGAGTCATGAGAAACTGCCGTAAGAAATCACTGCTGGAGGGTTCCTGTGTGATTATCTATGTCATGAATTCTTTCCCTGGGGAAATAGAAACAGATGCTTGCTCTCCCCACCCGCCCAGGACCAGGCATCAGTGACAAACCCAGGTATTGATTTCACCAGAGCCTAACTTGGAGAATCAATGAGCTTCTAATAGTAGCATAGGCAGCCCCAAGCCAGCCATACCACCCACAAGTCTCAGCCAGTGTAGGTGATGAACTCCTCATAGCTTCGTAGATGGAGTCTTCCTTCTGTTCACCTTCCACCCTCCATTTACTCCACTAGCTCCAGATCGTAAGGCCAGAGGCAGTTAGGGCAGAGCAACATTCCCCTGGCTGGCATCTCAGGTGAGAGGTCACCACACTCCAGTGCCTCCTGCTGTGAGGGACTGTCAGCTGTCAAGGGGCTCAGTGTTGAGGGTCTTAGCTTAAAGCCACAGGCCACAGTGTTTGTTCCTGGAGCTATGCCTCCAGGATCTTGGCGTGAACCCAGTGACACTGTGTTCTCACTTCCTTATGAAGTGAGGTCATGTGAGACCAGGGTGAGTGCTGCTTTGCATCACCTTGAGTTCTGGGGAAACCTTAATGGGCCATGAGTCTTCGGGAAGGAAGTACCCTTGTTACACACAGACTAGTAAACTTCCTCTTAGCTGATGAAAGAGACTTGTGTTTCTTTGCTTTCTGCTCACTGAGTGTTGCAATGTTAAGAAGAGTTTTAGAAATGTTCACAAATTCATACTCTATCACTAGAGTAACTTAAACTTGTTGAAGGCAGCTGTTTTCTAATATATCCCCATATCCCCAGGGCCTGTGAGAACAGATGGTACAGCCAGGCCTGGGGTCACAGTATTAGGATCTCCAGACAGGAGGATTGGGAGTGCAAGGCCTGGGCTACATAGCAAAACTATAAAACAAATAAACAACCCAGAATACTTAGCACAGAATAAGAGCTCAACAGGTAGCTACTGGCTGAGGATGAGAACCTGCTGTTTGTCGGTAAGTTCCCCCTGCATTTTCTAATGTGTTATGTACTGGCTGGTTTGTGTGTCAACTTGACACAAGCTGGAGTTATCACATAAAAAGGAGTCTCCCTTGAGGAAATTCGTCCATGAGACCCAGCATTTTCTCAATTAGTGATCAAGGGTGGGAGGGCCCACTGTAGGTGGTGCCATCCCTGGGCTGGTAGCCTTGAGTTCTATAAGAAAGCAATCTGAGCAAGCCAGTAAGCAGCACCCTTCCATGGCCTCTGCATCAGCTCCTGTCTCCGAGTTCCTGCCCTGTCCTGACTTCCTTGGTGATGAACAGCAATGTGGAAGTGAAAGCTGAATAAACCCTTTCCTCCCCAATTTGCTTCTTGGTCATGATGTTTTGTGAGGGAATACAAACCCTGACTAAGGCTGTTTTTCTCTAAATAGTAAATAAAACACATTGACTCTTCTTTCTGTAACTGGTCCTTCTTCAGTGTTCTGAATAGTCTTCAGTGACATTTGTAAGGATAGGACCAGCAAGTCAGGATGCTTCCCAGAAAACTGGTAACAGTGCACAGGACAAAGGGCAGCCTTAAACTGTCCCTGTGTCCAAGCAGATAACTGTGTTCACTGTGGCAGCAGCCACAAGCCCAGCCAACAGATATTTCTTAGTGATGATGATAGAGTAAGAAAGATTATTTTGCTGTTACTGTTTTCCTTCCATTTAGTCATCTAATGAACACGAAGTCAGCTGATAGGACTACACCTTTTTGTTTGTTGTTTTTTGTTTTCTGTGACCGGGTTTTTCTGTGTAGCCCTAGCTGTCCTGGAACTTGCTCTGTAAACCAGGCTGGCCTCCAGCTCACAGAGATCCACCTGCCTCTGCCTCTCAAGTGCTGAGGTTAAAGGCGTACACCACCACAGCACAGCATGATTTTTTTTTTTAATGAGAAGAAAAGCTCATCTTTTAAAATAAAAGGAGATAGAAGATCTTAAGAGATAATCAGAAGGGCAATTATGGAAGACTTGATATCCCAAATTATTTCATTCAAAGGATGCAGTTCAATTGGTAGCTCTTGCCTAGCAATGCATGAATGCCTGGGTTCCATTCTCAGCACCTCATAGAAACAGGCTTTATGCAAGGCTGTAATCACAGCATTTGAGAAGTGGTGACATCAGGACTTCAAAGACATCCTCTGCTACATAACAATCCAAAGGCTAGCCTAGGCTATGTGGACCCTAGGTCATAAAACCAAAGTAAAAATAAGCTCTGAGCCTGGCTGTTGGTGGCACTGGATGGACCCCTGTCTTCCCAAGCCTGGGCCACTCCCCCACTGATCCTTCTGCTCTTGCAGCTGGGAAGGGGATCTTCTCTTCCACCAGGATCTGTGCCTGCCCCGTGACTGTAGTGCTCTATGGATTGACTTTGAGGAGACTGAAAATGTTAATTTTCCCAGCTTTAAAAATCATTCAGTAGCAGCAAGGGGAGCTTTAAACTGTGTTTAACCACATGAATCCCTTTCTGGTGACCCGGAAGAACTGTGTGGAAGTCACTGTCACAGCTCACAAGAAAGCCACTTAGACACTGCAAATAATTCTGGAATATGGACTTCTGTGTCTCATGTACTGACTGCAGAATTTGGATGTATCAAGATGAGAATCCCTCATCTCTCACTTTTTACTTTATGACAAGTCTGACTGGCTGACAAGAGGAAAAACAGAGAATAGCGTATCTGACATGGACTGAGTTTCAAATGGGCTGTGGATAATCATGACAGAATTTGATTTTTTTCAGTTCCAATTTGTGAAAGACCTATACATCCACTGTTACTAGCGATCACAACAGTTTTAGAGATGTGTAATTGGACAGAAATGTCAGAGAGAGGGAATAAATAAACAACAAAAAAAACCCCACTAGCTTTTTACCACTTTGAGAACAGTCATATTCTAATGATTTTTAAACCAACATGCATTACAATTCTGAAAATTTTCCTGTAATTTAAAAAAAAAAAAATGAGTCAAGCCAGGTGGTGGTGGTGCATGCCTTTAATTCCAGCACTTGGGAGGCAGAGGCAGGTGGGTTTCTGAGTTCGAGACCAGCCTGGTCTACAGAGTGAGTTCCAGGACAGCCAAGGCTATACAGAGAAACCCTGTCTCGAAACACCCCCCCTCAAAAAAAAAATAGTCATTAATTGGCTGGAGAGATAGTTCAGTGGTTAAGAGCACTGGCTGCTCTTCCAGAAGATCCAGGTTCAATTCCCAGCACCCACATGGCAGCTCACAACTATCTACAACTTCAGTTCCAGGGGATCTGACACCCTTGCACAGACACACATGCAGGCTAAACAACAATGCGCGTAAAGTAAATGAATAAATATATCATTCTTTTAAAAACATGAGTCATTAATAAACTAACTGGAAAAAAGAGAGGGACTAAGAGGAAATAGGACCAGTGAGACGGATGGCTCAGGGCACAAGTGTGCTGGGTGTCAAGCTTGCTTTCCTGAGTTCAGTTGGTACCCCACTCCATAGAAGGGAAGACGACCCCAAACACTTGTCTTCTGACCTCCATATACATGTCGTGGCCATGTGCCACGCCTGCGCATACCAAATAAATAAATAAATGTAATTTAAAAATTAAGTTTAAAAATAAACCCCTTTGTCTTACAAGATAGAATCTCAATATCTCAATATCACTGTGTTGCCTGGACTAATCTTGGGTCTCTAAGCTCACATAACCCTCCCTTGGCCACTTCAGTGCTACAGTTATGCACTTGAAACCCATCCTTTTTTTTTTTTTTTTTTTTTTTTTTTGTTTTTTTACACAGGGTTTTCCTGTGTAGCCTCGGCTGTCCTGGAACTCACTCTGTAGACCAGGCTGGCCTCGAACTCAGAAATCTGCCTGCCTCTGCCTCCCAAGTGCTGGGATTCAAGGCATGTGCCACCACTGCCTGGTGTGAAACCCATCCTTAATACATGATATATTTCACATTTGAAGAACTCTCTAGAGCCTGTTGGCATTCCTCTTCAACATTAATCCTGCAGGTCTGAGAGCTACCGGGTCCTGAGATGATTGGTCTCAGTGGGAACATCTGAACTGCGTTCAGGAACACCAACAGATTCAGTCACACTGTTCTTTGTATTTATCCCTAGGACCTGAAAGCTATCTTCGAGCCGACTCCCAGGAGCCCTCCCCCTTTGATTCTCAGCAGCCAACGATGTTGGAAGAGGAAGAGGTCATGATAGCCCACGCACACCCACAAGAAGTCTACAATGAATACGTGCCCAGGGGCTGCAAGAACAAGTGCCATTCACACTTCCATGACACGCTGGGCCAGTCCGATGACCTCATCCACCACCACCACGACTACCATCACATTCTGCACCACCACCACCACCAGAACCACCACCCCCACAGCCACAGCCAGCGCTACTCTCGAGAGGAGCTGAAGGATGCTGGCATTGCCACGTTGGCCTGGATGGTGATCATGGGCGATGGGCTGCATAATTTCAGTGACGGCCTTGCTATTGGTATGCTACTATGTAGCTGGTATTAGCTTGGAAATAGGGCATTAAATGTTCTCTCAATTTTAACAAAAAAA
>JADRCC010550253.1:0-10755 GCA_019843855.1 Hylomyscus alleni
TAAGGAAATTTTATTTTACAGCCTTTATTTAATGTAAGTGGAACCTAAAGTATTGTATGTTACAGATAGCATTGATATGAGACCAATGCTTGTAGTATTAATGTAGGCTATCAGGTGTTTTGTTTTTGTTTTTTATTTGTTTGTTTGTTTGTTTGTTTTCCAAGACAGAGTTTCTCTATGTAGCCCTGGCTGTCCTGGAACTCACTCTGTAGACCAGGTTGGCCTCAAACTCAGGAATCCGCCTGCCTCTGCCTCCCAAGTGCTGGGATTAAAGGCGTTTGCCACTGCCTGGCTGGTTATCAGTTTTATACACAAGTAAATTAAAGTAAGGTTTATTTAATACAGCTCATTAATGTTAATTAAACATATATATACTACATATTAATTTAACATTATTGTACATTATATATACACTAAACACACACACACACTATTCCCAGGGATAGAGAAATGTATACATTCTACATTTGGACTTCATATTGTATTAAGCACCTATGCACTGTAAACATCTCACAGTGATAATGTCATGTTTGTTCTGAGTTAACCTTTACCCTCCATGATCTTGATAGTGATGTGAAGCTCAGTAACATTGGCAGCATGTGTCAACCCCACGCCAGAGAAACCACCCTGAGGGAGAGAGTGCAGCAGAAGACAGGCAGAACCGTGAATCTCAGCCACAAGGCTCAGCTGACCCAGGACTCGGAATAAATGTAACAATTGGCTCTCTGTGTTCCAATTCACCCTAAAGTCTGCTGCCAGGGGAGAAAAGAAGGAAGGCAGAGCTTGGGAACTGTTAATCCCTCTTCCCAGATTGCTGACTCAACAGCTTAAGTTTCAATTCCTGTTACAGCTCACTGGTGTTTGTGACGACAGGCCTCACAAACACCAGTATTCTGTTACAGTTCCATCCCTTAAACAAAACTGAGAATAACTGAAGCTTATTTCCTCATGACATCTGTAAACAGGTTTGCAAGGACCAGACTTCAAATATCCTTTATTCTTAGCGCTGTGCCTACTCGGAGGGGAAGTGTGCTTTGAGTGGACAAGAGACAGATGAGCAGAGCATTTAAAAATACAGACAATAACAAAACATTTCCCCTGGGAGACTGCACGAACTGAGCTCTCTGGCTCATGCTCCAGCCAAGACTCATATTGACAGTTTATGCCCAGGGACCTGAATTCAAAAGCTGTTGTGCTTTTGAGAGGCCCAAATTACCACCAAGGAGCTGATTCTGATACAATCATACTAGGGTCGTTATTCAAGCTCAAGCTTGGGCCACACCATTGTCACTGACGCTGCTGGATGGGAGGGTGAAGCTCCTAGTCCAGTTTCAAGCAAGCATTTATAGACGCAAGCAAACAAGCAAGGGCATTTCCGACTTGGCACACATGGGATTGGGCGGCTCTTCATAGAATTTGTTGGCCTTTAAAATGATTGGCTGGTGCTGGGAGCCAAACCGTAAACTTTCCTAAGTAAATATCTTCTGGTACAAATGTAACTTTGCTTTCTTCCTCATTGGTGTCGCTAGGGAGTGACCTGGAGAGCAATGCTAGGTACAGGCCTGGTGTTTAACAAGTTCAGCCTTAGGTCAGGTTCTCTAAGATGGAGCCTGAACCCAAGATGGAGTTTGTCCGGCCTCTCAAAGCAACTTGTGCCAAGTACTATTTTGTTTCCTTATCACATTTACTCAGGCCACTGTACATGATAACTTCTTTGGAAAGACGATGAAATTTCCACAGAAAAAAAAGTCCCCTTGTGCATAGACCCAAAGAAAGAAAGCACGAAGACCATAGAATAATCCAGCAAAATGATTATCTGCGCTATCCATGGATTTGATACCTTTTCCTGGGACTCCATTTGACTGGTGTCCTGCTAAGCAGGGCTCCTGAATCAGCTACCACACGGGCAGCCAGTTGAGTTAAACGCCCCATGCTGGAGGAGCACCATCCTCCAAGTCAGGAGCCACAAACAGCTTATACTGGTGTGTTCCAGACTAAAGCAAGCCTGCTCCCCTGCTAACTGCCTAATAGGTTATGGACGCCACCTACCCGCCAAGGTGTAAAGTGCCTGCTCTCCAACGCCACCTACCTGCCAAGGTGTAAAGTACATGCTCTTCAATGCCAAGAACAGTATAGGGTCTTAGGAGTCTGAGAGGTTGAAGGGAGTGGAAGAAGTCTCAGCAGATAAGACATGCTTCATTCACCAGCACACAAACCACTACACAAGTAGACAATGGCAGGCACATGGGCACACACCAGTGGACACACCTACATACGGAGGCTAGCACACAGTCATCAGGTAGGCACACATAGACCTTCAGCCATTGGCTGGCAGAAGCCCAAATCACACACCTCTGACCTTAAAGCTGTAGACACACAAAAGCAGTACTTTTTCCTAAGAATTGTCATGTAACAGATTACATCACCCTTTACTGTTAGGTCTCCGGATATCCAGGTTAGGCACTGTGGTAGTTCGAGTGACAATAGATCCTGTAACCTCATATATGTGGATACTTGGTTCCAGGAGGTTAGAACGGTTAGAGAAAGATTGGGAGGTGTGGACTTGTGGCAGAAGGTGTGTCACTGAGGTGGTGGTGGTAGGTGGCTTTGAGGTTTGGAGGTTTTAAAAGTACTGTGTTATTCCCAGTGAGCTCTCTCTCTCTCTCTCTCTCTTTCTCTCTCTCTGTCTTTGTCTCTGTCTCTCTCTGTCTTTGTCTCTATCTCTCTCTGTCTCTGTCTCTCTCTCTGTCTCCCTGTCTCTCTCTCTCTGTCTCTCTCTGTCTTTGTCTCTGTCTCTCTCTGTCTCCCTGTCTCTCTCTCTGTCTCTCTCTGTCTTTGTCTCTGTCTCTCTCTGTCTTTGTCTCTGTCTCTCTCTATCTCTGTCTCTGTCTCCCTGTCTCTCTCTCTCTCTCTGTCTCTCTCTGTCTCTCTCTCTCTCTCCACTCTGCTGCCACAAACTACTATGTTGAAAGTGTAAGTCACCCATTAGCTGATTCACAGTCTTCTGAATGTCCAGTATTAGCCATGCTGCCCCATGTCAGATAAACATACCACTGTCAGAGTATCTAATCATAAACTGACCCTTAAGGATTTTTTTTCCCTGCACAGGGCAGTTGTCACACCCACAAAATACTCACTATAAACAGATAATTCATGAACAAAATTGAAGTACTTAAGACAATTTCATAAATACCAGCGTTTCTTCCTGTTTAAGAGCAGAGAGATTTCCTGTGCACTAAACCTGTTCTTCCATATCTTAAGGCTTACCTTATCTGATCTTTCCTCTGACTTTCAATGTCACAAGTAGACAAAAATTTTACTTTCAACTCTTCTGTACCTTTTACTTTAAAACTGCTGGTTCACCTATTTAACCTCACTACTCCTAACTCATACTTTGACTAAGTAAAGAAGTACCTCTGAGTGATAAGTAAACAACTCTCTGCTGAATCCTACTAATCTATCTTCCTGATAGACATTCCAAAGGCAGTTATTTAATTGAGGTTAACTTTCAAGGCAGCCATAGCAACTCTAATGGCAGATACACATGGAGAAGGTAGTTGATCACGTCATGGTAGCCAGAAATCAGAGAGGAGCAAGGGAAAGTTTACTGTTTGTAAGGGTACCCCAATGATGTATTTCTTCCAACTCTTTCCAGACTCCCACCTTCTCTAGGTGATGCCATCCAATTATGAATCCATCCATGTTAAAAATTCTTTAACACATGAACATTTTTTAGGTGGGAACCATTAATATTCAAACTATAATAAACTTACTTAGGATGTTTAACATTCATATCACATTCAGTGTAAATTTCCATGATTTATTTTGTATATGTGGGATTTTTAATTCGTTCAAACTCCATTTGATCCATTCTTCCACTCATCTTTATATAGCCAATATTCATTGCTTAAGACTGTCTTCCTAGAGAGCAGAAGGCTTACCTTCATCGCCTCATCCCTTGGGTAATGCTCTGGTAAAATAAAAATAAGCAAATGTTTTCACCCTTCCAGATGTTTGTTTTGGGTATTTGGAAAGATTATTTGACAATCCTTTCAAAGATTAGCCTTCTTTGAAGGAGAATATAAAATGTATTATGCTGTAACTTTGAATCTCAATAAGTATTATTGGCAGAGGACCATAAGTCTTTTAAATCCCAAGTAGAAGACATGTGGAAAGAGTGAAGAACCAGAGACATGTCTGACGACAAGGGAACGATGTCTTCAAGACCCAACAGGGGCAGCCGCACGTATGAACTCACAGCAGGTATGACAGCACACACAAGACCTGTGGAAGTGCACACCAGACCAAATCCCACCACGGAGAGAAAAGTGGAAAAGATCAGTTCCACCTCATAGCGTGGAGCTACTGGCAATTGTTATCTCCTGGGGAGAAAAAGGCAGCTGTATCTGAGAGGGTGGGAAGTGTACCATGCTCTCATGGAAAACAACACATCCAAGAACATTTGGGTAACAAGACTTGCTGTTACAGGATATATAAATAAATGAGTAGATAAATAAATAAATACCCTACAAAGTTGGTTGGATAGGAAAAAAGGGGTTGAATCTGTACATACTTGCAGGAGGAGGGATGAGTATGATCTAAACACGCAGTATGAAACTCCCAAAGAACTAATAATAATGATAATAATGAAAGTCTTATCTCACAAACATTGCTTGGTTTACACAGGTAATATGTTTCTTTAGAGATTAAATCTTTAGAAGCATAATGATCTGTTTAGTCTTGAATGGATTCACCTAATCTAGCATGTTCTGTGTTAAAGAAATATTTTCCTTTCCTATGAATAAACAATACTCTTCTTTCTTATGGTATACAACACTCTCACTACTATAGGTAGAGATTTCTCAGTTTCAGTTGTGTCAGATAAAATATAAGAATAATTAATATTTTGTATAATATTTTTTACTTTATAAACGCATATTTTGTTGTTATCTAAGTTTAGTTTGTCTATTTTTTGTTGTGAAACTTTGTCTTAAATTGTGAATTAATACCTTTTAATTCAGCTTGATATTTATTTATTTAAACATAAATACTATTTAGAATCCAAAATTCTTAACCTGAGAAAAATGTACTCCCATATAACATTGTAACTAGAATGAAACTTTAGTTCATAGATGATAAAATTGAAGGTTCACTATTGCTAAAAGGAAGTCATATTCAACCTCATTGTATGCTATTTCTTCTAAATAATTCTAGCTTTTTAAAAATTTTTTGTGTAACTTCATGATTCTGTAAAAGTAGAAAATGTGTCCTATTTTCACTTACTCTCATGAAAGGAACTTAAGAGAAGTTCTAAGTGAAGAGGCAAACAGCTAGATATACTAGATCTTGGAGTGGCACAATGCACCCATATTCATTTTAATTATTTATTTATGTCAGTTATTTGTAACATGCAGTCCATGTTATTGGGAACCGAAAGGTCACAACTCTACAACATTAATTTGTTGCATTCATGCTCACAGAAAAAGCGTTCAATGTGTTGATCTGTTTAGGAGGTTCACAAGCCTGCTGATTGCGTGTGACATATGTAGTCAGCCTTCTCTTCTCTAAGGGCAAGTCAGATACTTGAGGGACATGACTCTTGTGGGACAGGTTGAGCTCATCCTTCACAACGAGAGCTTGCTCTGTCCTGTCTTCTTTCTGTTAATGCCAGTTGCTCTGTGTTCACCTGATTCTGCATGCGATGGGATGCTGGGTCTCTGCTCCACCCACATAAAAGGCCCCACAAGAACATCACTGTCCTTGTAGGCAATATGGAGGTTATCCTTCATGTTCTTTTCACTGCATTGGTATTCTGACCCCTTTAGCTGGTCCAGAGTAGATGACAACCCATGAGTATCACATTGTCTGTGTGAGGTTGGCAAAGGAGATTTCTCTGTAAGGAGAACACCTCATTCTATTATCTCAGCACTGTTCACTGGGATGCTCTAATTCCTATGTTGCAAGGTTATTCCATCTTTCTTATATTTGATTATTTTTTCTTTTTTTTTAAATGTGAAAGTTTTCCATTCATTTCTACAACTCTCTCTCTGCTTTCCATAGTGTCCTGTTCTGTTTACACTCACCTCTGTTTTTTCCATATGGGATTGAAAATGATGCTTTTCAGTAATATCTCCTTATATATGATTGCTAAAATGGAAGACAACAAAGGCATGCCCTTTAGGCCTAATCTCCCGAACTGCCAGTTTGCAGCCTGTCACATAGTCAGCCTGGCTCTGCCTTACTCAGTCCTCTCAAATCATGTCATGGACTACAAATATCTCATTTTCATAGTAATTGTCTCACAAAAAACAGTAATACCTATAGCAATCACAAACTTCATAAAGATATGACAAAAAGTTGTTCACTTATTTGAAAGTAAATGATTTTAAGATCATGAGTCAGGTGGTGGTGGCGCACACCTTTGATCCCAGCACTTGGGAGGCAGAGGCAGGTGGATTTCTGAGTTCGAGGCCACCTTGGTCTACAGAGTGAGTTCCAGGACAGCCAGGGCTATACAGAGAAACCCTGCCTCGATAAACCAAAAAAAAAAAAAAAAAAAAATCATGAAAAAATTATCAACTGTATATATCTATGTATAGTTCTATAGATACTTGGACTATCTATAGAACTAGTGAGCTTCTAGGTTCTGAATGGAATGTTAATTGTTGTAGCTGCTTATATCTCCACATCCTGGACTTTTCTTAATAGTAACATGAAAATACTGGAGTATAAGACAGATGAAGGCCCAGTCTTCTCTCACTGATCTCTAAGGTAGCCATTTTATATATATCTTTCAGAGACTGTTTTCTTTTGGAATTTTGATGATCATAAATGACAATAACTACATTTTTGCCTAGGATCTCATCCATATCTGCCTGTTTAACTCATATCAGGTATGTTGAGTAATCTGGGCCATTATGAAAAGACCATATCTGGGTGGGTTATAAGAGTAGAAAACTACTTCTCATAGTCTAGAGGCTGAGATTTGATGTCTGATGAGAACTGGCTCCCTCATAACCTCTGACTTCTTAATATTTTTTTCTTCACAAATCAATCACTTTATGCATTTCATTGCTTACTGTTTGGCAGAGAAATATGCAGGCCATTAAACTAAGAAACTATTCTTAAGACAAAAGACTTCAAATTTGAGTTGATGCTTCATTGATGTCAGTGTGATATTGGTGAAAATCTTGACGTTTTTGGAGATATGGCCTAATATTCTGAGTTCTTAAGCTTCTGCTTTGTTAGTTAGTGTCATTATTAGGAATCAGGCTTTTATGCTTCTGTATAGAATAAGGAAGTCAAGTGGTTTAGCTCTATTATAACAAATGCCTCCAAACTCATTTTGTTTCTGACATACAAATACGTGTGAAACCCTCAAGAGACCTTACGTTTTCCTACCCTCTTTCCAAACTGTTCATACTCATGTCCAAATCTAAGCCGTGTGCTCCTGTTCTCCCTCCTTCTTTCTTGGGACATGTGGACTCATTTCATAGATGCTCCATTTATCAGTCTCAGTGAAAAGATATTTCTAAGGCTCATGTTTTAATCTTCAAAACTAGGGTGGTGCTTGACCTGGAAATGAAGTGGAAGTTCTCACTTTAAATCAACAGTGAATGTTCGCAGAGATAAGATACTTCAAAAGAATGTGGTCATATAACCAGAATCTAAGCCAGAGGCCCAATTTAGGAATTCTAACATAAAAAGTTTAGGCATTGATTCTAAAGAAAGCAAACAGAAAGGAATGATGAAGACTCAAGAGTGAACTTTATTTAAAATATACACTTTGGAAAGAAAAAAAATTAAATATCTGAGCACATCTTTGGGATAGTTACAAACTTTGCCATTACAGAGAAAACCATTTGGGCAGGCAATGCGGAGTGTACATGATTAAGCAGTCTTGATCAACCTGTGGCCTGATGATTATTGTCTCAGTTTTGGTTTTGTAAAATGCTTCTAATGAAGTGTTTTAATAGGACAAGCTGGATCTAGGAGATTATTGCTCCAACTGAAGCTTATATTTTTTTGTGTATATATACATACACACATGCATATATGAAAATTTGTTTTTAAAAATCAAATAAAATCACCAGTATTAGTCAGGAGAAACTCCCTTTTGACTCATTGGTCAGAGACTCTCCAACCAATACAGGCTTTTCCTCTTGTCTTTGGTGGCCTCCAAGAGATGCCTTTTTTGCTAAAGGCATCATGCACTGTTGAACCAAAAGGCAGCTCGGTGATGAGGCCTGTGTCTCTCTCCCTGGCGGTGAGGCCTGCGGGTGGGGCGCACGCTAGATAAAAAGGAGGCAATGTATAAATGAGATACTTTATTGGAGGAAGGAGAAAACAGGTCGGTCAAGTAGAGAGAAGGAAAGGAGATGAAGGAGAGGAGAAGAGGAGAGAGAGAGAAAGGAAAGAAAAGAAAGCAAGAGAGCAAGAAGGCAAGAGAAGAGAACAAAAAGCAGGAAAGAGAGGAAGAAGGAGAGGAAAGAGGGCAAGGGAGGAGACAAAGGGCAAGAGAGGGAGAGAAAGACAAGAGAGAAAAGAGGGCAAGAGAGCTTTTGAAAAAGGACAAGAGATGAACAAAGAACAAGAGAGCAAGGAGGGGGAAACTACCCTTTATATTGTCTGTAGTGCTACGTTTCACTCCTTTCTCCCTTTGCTCTAGTACTGACCCATTTTTCTCAATTAAAACCCTAGACCATTCTTTTCCATTTCTCCCTTCATATCACCTCTTTCCTCCTATGCCCGTCACCAGTGCTTCCTACAATGATTCTTTTTTATTTTTCTTTATTCTGTGTTTGTTCCAGATTATATAATCACAAAAGAAGCTTTGAAGATAAGAAACAAACATGAGAGAGCAATGTGGTATTTGGTTCTATGGATCTGGGTTACTCCATTCAATGGATATTCTAGTTATATCCATGGGCCTGCAAATTCTATTTTTCTTTATAGTTGAATAGTATTCCATCATTTATATGTGACATGGTTTTGTTATCTCTTCACAGGCTGAAGGTTATTTACTTTATTTCTATTTCCTTGCTATTGTGAATGGAATGTCAATAAACATGGCTGAGCAAGTATCTGTAGCATAGGATGCTTCATCCTTTGAACATATTCTGTGGAATAGTGTTGCTGGTACATAAGATAGTTTGATTTTAGCTTTTGAGAATTTTCCTTTGGGTTCCAGACTGATTTTCAGACTATATAAAACAACCTACAACCCAAAATAGTGAGTGAAAATTCCCCTCTTCCCCACAATATTTTGAGGCATTTGTTGTTGGTCATTTTGTTATCTTAGGTATTCTAAGTGGTGTATGATAAAACCTCAAAATTGTTTTGGTTTTCAATTCCTGTAACTCATAAGGACAATATAGACTTTTTGAAATATCTCTTAGTTATCTTATTTCTTTTTTGAAAACTTTTTGTTCAAATTCAGAGCTTATTTTTAATTGTGTCATTTGTTTTCTTGACTTGACTTTTAAAGTTCTTTACATAAAATAGATATTTATGCACTGACAGTGAGTGAATCCGTCCCACAGTTCCACTGGGGTCAGTGAGTTTCCTTGGAGCGGAGGTTAGACAGGACCTGCAAAATAAAACGTGTCGGGAGAACAAAGAGGCGGACACCAAGTAGAGTTCTATCAAGGCGACCCTTTACTTGGGGGTGTTTTCAGTTTATATAGGCAGGTAAGAACTGGAACAGAAAACTCAAGGATTAAAATGTTTGCATAACATAAACGTTACAGGGGGAAGTCAGGAAAGAGTCAAGAGGGAGTCACAATTGAATGTCACCAACGGGTGTTTGTGGATGTCCTCAGGCAGTAGGCGTTGTCACAGGCATAGTTGTATCTCAACTGAGCTTCTAGGGCAACTTCTTTCAGAGATAAGCCAATAGTCTGCAGAAGGTCTAAAGGCTTAATTCCCTGGTTGACCGCCCCAGGCGTAGGCCGCCAAGGTCTGGAGGCTGAACTGGGTCTGCACAGGGTGCGGGAAGCAACATGTCAGATGTAGAGCTGACAAAATTCTTTCCCACTCTGTGGCCTTGCTCTTCCCTTATTATTTTCTTAGTTGGATAGACGGATTTCTCCTCTTCTTCCTCCTCCTTCTTTCTCTTCTCTTCCTCTTCCTCCTCCTCCTCCTCCTCTTCTTCTTTGTCTTTCTTCTCATTATGAGATCTCACTTAGTATTTGTCTGCCTTAAATTCTGGGAAAATGCTGCCATATTCAGAAAGTCTTTTCCTACACCTCTGTGTTTCAGTGCACAGCTTATATTTTATTCTCATGGTTTCAGTATTTCCTGTTTCAGACTGATTCAGTTTTCAGGTCTTTGATTCATTTGAAATTAAGTTTTGTGCCCAGTGATGGATAATCCTCAAATTTTATTCTACAATGCAGACATCCAGTATTCCCAGTAAGTATCTGTGCCTGTTAAAGATGTTCTCTTCTTTAGTATATGATTCTGGCATCTTCATCTATAATCCTGTGGCTGTACTTAGATATATTAGTGCTCTACTGTTTGAAGTTTCTATTTTGTTCCATTGAACTTTATTTCTGCTTTTGAGCCTAGGTCATACTATTTTTATTGCAATAATTCTAAAATATACCTTGAAATTTGGAATTGTAATCCCTCTACCAATGTTATCCGTCTCTGTTTCTGTTGTTATCTCTTTCACTCTGTGAGTTCTCTCTCTCTTCTCTCTCCCTTTCTCTCATTTCTCTCTATTATTTGGCTAATAGGGAATTTTTTGTGTAT
>JADRCC010550256.1:3237-24942 GCA_019843855.1 Hylomyscus alleni
AACTTATAAAAGAAAACATTTAATTGGATTTAAAATTCCAGACTGTCCTGATGACAGAATAAGACACGAGGGTGGCAGCTGTTGGGAGCTCTTGCTTGAAAGGAAGGCAGGAGGCAGAGAATATACTAGGAGTGACTCAAGTCTCCTGAAACGTTTAAGCTTGCCCTAAGTGACATACATCCTCCAACAAGGTTCCTAGACCTTCTCAAATAGGGCTACCATCTAGGGACTGAGTTTTCAAACATATGAGCCTCTGGAGGCCATTCTTGTCTAAACTACTACACATAGTTAAGCTTTATCTAGCCTTTAATTCTTTGTCTATGTTATATTTTTAACTTGAAGGAAGCTTTACTTAGGATAGTCTTTTACTAGAGATACAATTTATATATTAAAATGAGGTGTCAGTTTTCTAAACTCCACCTTTTCAATGTGTATTTATTTGTAGGAAGCCTTAAAAGTCATGAAAGGTGTTGCTCGAGGACTGCATACATTGCACAGTGCTAACATAATTCATGGATCACTGCATCAGAACAATGTATTTGCCTTAAATCGTGAACAAGGAATTGTTGGAGATTTTGACTTTACCAAATCTGAGGTAAAATATCATAGCTTTATAGAATAGAAATTACTCACTAAAGTTGTTCAGCATTTATATACAATGTACTGATTGATTGTAAGATCTGTACTTTCAGTTAAGTTGTGTCATGTAGTACAAAGATGGTAGTGTGTGGTTTTGCCATAAATACAGAAAAAAATCTAATGTATTCCATGACATTGACAACATTGATCATTACTTTTCTTATCAGGAACATGTAAGAACCTCCCTCTGCTTGTGTTTTTTTCTTTCACAAATTATCAGTATAGAACATTTTTGGAGGCCTGGGAGCCGTGGGTGTTTTTATTTAGTTTAAGTCTAGGTTCAACGATGTGGCTTTTAATTTGTTGTCACATTATCTCCCAGTAGGCAGTTTATAGGAATGACAAAGTCCAGATAATTAAGAGAATGTAATATTTTTATGTGTATAGGTGGAATAGGCAGTCTAAGAATATACATGATCACAAAGGAGAATTTTTCTCTTTGCTGTTTTAATTGACAAAGATATATATGTTTATTATATATAGCCTATTTTAAAATATGTATGTAACATAAATGTCTAAATAAACAGTTCCCATTTAAAATACAACAACTTTATTGAGATAGAGTTCACAAGGAGATAGTGTAGAATTCTGCACTAGTTTTTAACATATCCACATAGTGGTATATTGATTATCATTATGTTATTCCAGATAATTTTCATCACATTCCAGAGTAGTTACTGATTAGCAATTAATTTTCATTCCTGCTTCTGATCAGACCTTGGAAACCAGTAATATACTTTATGCTTCTGGATTTACTTATTCTGTAATCTCATAAAAGTAAAATTATGTAATAGTTGGTCTTTGGTGAATCATTTTGTTATCTAGTGTAACATTCAGAGTTAATCTATATTGTTAAATGTTTAAGGATATAATTTTTTATAGTCAAATGTATTTAATTGTATGTATATGTAATACTTTGGTGTGTGTTTTCATCAGTGGATAGATATTTGGATTTATTTTTGTTTTTGCTTGAGACAGCATCCCACTGAGTAGAAATCCTGACTTAGAACTATCTTTGTAGCACAGGTCTTGAACTCCAGTGGTCTTTCTGCCTCAGCCTCTACTATGCTGAGATTATAAGTATGTACCCTCAAACATCTCTCTAGGTTTATGCTTTTTAATTATTATGAGTTAGGTTGCCATGAACATTAGTATGCAAGTTATTTATGCAGACATTCTCAATGCTTTGGGGAATTGTCATATAATTCTGTTTCCTTCCTTTTGAAAATTCCTTGTGTTTGATAGAACACTTAATAAGTCATGTATGGGGTTAAGTAAGAGTTTGTATTACAGTTAATGTCCACATATCTCAAAACACATTATAAGCAAACAAAACTGGCTTGCAAAAAGGAAAAAAGTCATTGCAGTTGTTTGACTATGCTTGGCCAAGGGAGTGGCACTATTAGGAGGTGTTGCCTCATTGGAAGAAGTGTGTGAGGAGGAAGTGTGTCACTATGCGAATGGGCTTTGAGACCCTCCTTATCGCTTTCTGGGAGACAGTCTTCTGATCAAGATGTAAAACTCTCAGCTTCTGCAGTTCTATGCTTGCCTGGTTGCTGCCATGGTTCTCACCTTGATGATAATGGACTGACCTCTGAACCTGTAAGCCAGCCCCAATGAAATGTCCTTTATAAGAGTTGGCTTGGTCATGGTGTCTCTTCACTGCAAAGGAAATCCTAACTAAGACAGTCATAATTTTTTTTTATTTTTTATTTTATGTTCATTGGTGTTTACCTACATGTATGTTTGAGAGAGAATGTCGATTTTAGAGTTACAGACAGTCGTGAGCTGCCGTGTGGATGCTGGGTATTGAACCTAGGTCCTCTAGAAGAACTTTCAGTGCTCTTAACCACTGAATCATCTTTCCACCCCCACAAAATGTTTTTAGTGGCAAGAATTCTTGATCAACTAGTTTATCTTCCTACCATGCAAGATTATGCTCTAGTGTTGATATTCTGGTTGAAATATTTTTCATCTAAGTTTTAAGGGTCCCAGTGTAGAGAATCTAAATTCTTAAGCATTACAATGTCTGGAAGTTTTACTGCCAAAAAACTATTAGAAAAGTTGACTACAACAGAACTTGTTTCTTGCTATATTCCAGGTACTATGGACTCTGGGAATAAGAGTACTGTATTTTATTCTTTTCTCAAGAGGCAAACTTAGACCATTTTTTAAAAAGCAGGTTTTATATTGTTTAGAGTAATGAACAACACAAAAAATTTAAGTAAATTATTGATTCTGATAGGTTTATAATAAATATATCCAGTTTGCTGTTTGCCTTCTTGAGAAACTTTTCCAAAGTACCTATCATGTTTGTTCTCATCAGCATCAGATAAAGGTCCAGTTCCTTCACATACATTCCTGCCAAGCATTGCTGACATGTACTTTGGTTATTTGGTTGTTTACAAGTTTTAGAATAAATGCTGGATATATGTAGTCTTAGTGGTTTTCATATATTTCAAAAGCATGAAAAAATGAATTTAAAGCTAATCAAAAGTTATACAGGATTTATATAGACTAATTTTCCGAAACATTCTATTGTCCCACATTAATTTATCTGAGAATTATGATAACATAAGAAAATAAGGATTTTACAAGTAAATTTTAAAGATTCATGTCAGTTTATTTTTGTGCATATTATCGGTACAATTGTGGACGTGATTGTTCCGACCATCACACCTCTTTTATATCCATTTGTCATCTGGTATTCTTTCCCAGCATGCTATTTTAGTTGCTCATTTAACATTCCCAGTTGATACCTTAGCTTCTGGGTTTTAGACTACACTTAGAGAAGCTGGAGTAGAGCTAGTAAGTGGAGAAGATACACAATTAAGATTTAGTGATATATGGTAGGCACTGTGCTAACTGACATCTTTATGA
This sequence comes from Hylomyscus alleni, assembly GCA_019843855.1. NCBI lineage: Eukaryota > Metazoa > Chordata > Mammalia > Rodentia > Muridae > Hylomyscus > Hylomyscus alleni. Next base: position 6,757 of record JADRCC010550256.1, read on the forward strand.
CAACACAGTAATGTAGATGTTATTGCATTTTAAATATTGGTTTAGACTTGGAGAAATTAAAATTGAAATCACTCAGCAAATAAATGTGAGAGTCAGAATTATAACTTAAGGACAGACTGAATTTAGGTATCATGATTTGTCATTAATTATCCTTTGATTTTTTTTGGAAAATGGTATATTTAGAAAATGGTCACAAAGAAAAAGTAATTTGTATAATTTCATTTAAAATATTTAGAATGTTCAGAATTAGAAAATAGTACTGCTTTGTCAATTTATTAAACTATATAAGTAGGGAGTAGGGAGATGGCTTCATGGGTAGAGTGTTGTCTGGGCAAGCCTGATGACCTGAGTCTGATCCCTGGAAACCATGTTCACAGTCAAGAAAACCCAATACAGTGGCTTGTACTTGAAATCCCAGCACTTCCTCAGTGAGATGGGAGTAGAAACAAGAGAATTCAAAGTTTGCTGTCCAGTTTGCCTGAGGTAGGAGGTGTAGTAGCAGAAAGAACAAAAAGACCCTGCTACAATAAGGCAGAAGGCAAAGGCTTTCTCCAGAAAGTTGTTCTCTGATCCCACATATTTTCAGTGACACACATGCTTGCTTATCCATCTGTCCATAAGCATACACATACACAGACATGCACATGTGGGTATACACATGGTAGATTAAAATTTACAAACAAAAAACAATGTCTTTGATAAAAACACCAGAGTCAGTCATTTTCAGTCCACATCTGCATCTGAGTATAATAAAAGTAAAATTTGTAAGAATAGAAAATTATATATTTGAGAGCTAGAAGGTGAAATATTTCAAAAGAATTTTAGAATTGAGAACAGAAGCTTTTACACAAAACCTTCATTGTTTAAAAACTGTTTTTTGTAGAGCCAGCGAGCTTCAGTGAACACGATGGTTGGTGGATTGAGTTTGCTATCACCTGAATTGAAAATTGGAAAACCTCCTTCTGCAAGTTCAGACTTATATGCTTATGGTTGTCTTTTATTATGGGTATGTTGTTTTAAAAATCATTAACAATTTACATATATTTCAGAATGTAAAGGGATGATTTTTGTTATTTTCAACCATTTTTCAGGGTGAAGAATAATGCTATAGTTTTTAAAAGTAGAATTTGCTTGTGTGTGTGTTGTGTTTGTGTGTAGTGCATGTAGAGGCCAGAGATCAACTTCGGATGAATTATTTAAGAGTTATCTTCTTGAATTGTTGAGGCAGGGTCTGTCATTGTCCTGGATCTTGCTAAAAGTAGGCTAGGCTGGCTACTCATTAATCTATAGAGATCTTCCAGTCTGCCTTCCTCCACTGGGATGATAGGCATGTAGAGCTAGGCTCAGCTTCAGTTTTTCTTTTTATTAAGTATGTTCTGGAGATTAAACTCAGGTATTCGTGCTTGGGTGGCAAGCAGTACTGACTATGCTATTTTTGCATGCTTAGAACTTTTTAAAAATTTTTTTAAAAAATTATAAATTGCTGATATCTTTCTTACTACTATCAACTTTCTATAACTTACATATAATATATATATAAACTATAGGCATTACATTGTTCTTTTGTTATACTCAATATTGACAGTGAATATGATTTTATTCTACAGCAATGTGGAACAAATTGATGCATGTATTGGAGATAATGCTAAGTGAACACTTGGTATGTTCTTGCTTTTAGTGAATGCATAATGTTACACATTGCTTAAGAATTTGAGTGATTAAGTAATGGACAGATGACTTAGTGCTTGAGAATTTTAGTGTTCAGATATTAAAAGGGAAGGATATCTGTTCTTCTAGTGAATGTTATATTTACCCAGGAATGAGCAAATTTTTTTTTTTTATAATGGGCCAGCTCATTATATTGTTAGGCACTATGTATGGATGTTATAGGTTGTTAGTACTGGGTTCTGCAGCTGTGGCACCAAAGCATAAACATATGAATGTGACCTGTTCAAGTAAAGGTTTATAAATGGATTTTGAAGTCTGAATTTTATGTAGCTTTCACATCTTATTAAATAGTATTTCTTTGATATTCTTTTAAATATTTAAAAATATGAGAACAATTTTGGCTTATAGTTTGTACAAAATAAATAGGAGCATTCATTTGCTACAGAGGTCATAGTTTGCTAGTCCCTGCTCTAGTTAGTACTAGATTAATGAAAGGAAAAGCCATTAAATTTAAGGCAAAGAAATGAAGCTGTGTTTACTTGCAGATGATATGATTGACAATGTAGAATATTTTTCGGAGTCTATATAAGATCTGCTACAGCTGCCATATATTTATCAGAGTAACAGTTTTAATTTCAATATAATCTTTCCTTACATACTAGTAGAAAGATAGGAAATGAAAAATTATGAAAATATGGCCCAGAGAGATTGCTCATTGCTTAAGAACATTCATTCTGTCAGAGAACCCAGGTTTGGCTCCCAGAAATCATCTGGCGGCTCATAAATCATGAGTAACTCATGTTCCAGGGGATCTGATGCTCTTTTGACTTCAGCAAGTACTAGGCACTCACACTTTATACATATATACAAGCAGACAAAAACGTATTAAATAATTTTAAAAATTGTGGAAGTAGCTTGGCAGATGGCAGTGGGCAAGATGGCCTAACTGTGTAAGAATGAGGATCTGGGTTTGACGTCTCAGAACCATGAAAAAGCCAAGCATGGCTTCATGCTGTGCCTGGTTCAGGGAATAAGGAGGAGAGGAGCACCAGAGGAAGACAACTGATGCACATGGATTGAGTATGTGCACTCCCTCACATACTCATAGAAAATCTTGAAAATTCCAAAATAAGAAATGGTGGATAAGTTTAACTAAAAATATACAAGACAATGTACATAGAAAACTACAAAGCATTCCTAAGAAAAATTAAAGCTAGAGATAGAGAAATACACTATATATATGGACTGGAAAACCTGATATTTTATGAAAGTTTTATTCATGATTGACCTATAAATTCAAAGTTTCTTTTCTATATACTTGATGAAGTTTCTTCATACCTTTTGCCTGTTTTTAATTGGCTTGTGTTTTATTACTTTTTAAAAAATATTTAAAATACCTTCTAGAGGTATAAAAGTATCTTTTATTCTCCTTATTCTCCTGTTGTTGCTGAGGCTTACCATTTCCACGTGTTCACACAGGCCTGATCCTGGAAGCTGCTAGCCTCCATGCAATCTTTCTAGACCTAGAATGTTTTCAGACTCTGAGACTTGCTGCTGAATAAATTCACTCTCTCTAGCTCTCTCTGAACTTTGGCTGGTTCAACTCAGCTCTTCTGGCTCAAGCTTCTCCAAGCTGACTGACTTCTCTCTCAGCCTCTGACTTTTGTTGTGCTTGGCCTCAAACTAACTCTGGCAGTCTGTTCTAATGTTCTGGCTTCCTCTCATTCTCTAGCACATTGTGTCTTCACCTGTGTCTAGCTTGTTCTCTTATTGCAACCTGTCTCTGTAAAACTGTGTCCCCTCTCTTTGCACTGCTTCTCAAGTAGCTCACTTTCCTCTCCTTCTCATGGGAGTTGGGCATATCCTATTCTGTCAAATCTTTTATTACTTTGTCTGCCACTCAACTAGACATCAATTTGAAACATGGGTGCTTCCTTCTAAGAACTAACTTTACTTTTATTGTTTGGGATCAAAGGTGAGTACTAAAGAAGTGTCTGTATTCTAGCCAGAGGGATTAAAGGTGCCTGTTAAGAATGTGCTACACCACAACTAGAAATAGTTTTTTCCCAGTAAACAACACGATCTTGGGGGTTCATAGTGTGATAAAATACTCTGCAACATTTCCCCCTTTTTGTCTAATTAAAAAGGAAAGATTTTAACTCTAACACAGTAAAAATATTTTAACAGAAACAATTATCAATCTCATAAATTTAACAGTCGAATATCCTTATGATGATCCATTGATGTGATCTATCCTTCATAACTGCAGTCCTGGTGGGTTAGTAGGATTTGATGATTGTTCAGTATCTTAGAGGCTCCTGCATCACTTTTACCTCTGGGCTTGAGACTCTTGCTGAGTTGGGGTTTCCTGAGCTCTTTGTACATCCACCTGAACTTGAAGAAGATAACCCAGGAAAATGTCTCCTTTGTGGATTTCTGTCAGATGTCTTCCTGTTCTCTGTGACATTCCTGTCAGCTGTCCTCTGCTCTCTGGGTCATTGGTGGGCTTTCTGCAATCACGTTGGGGGTCAGATGTTTCCTGTGCTCTGCAATGTTTCTGTCAGATGTCCCCTGCTTTCTGCATTGTTGGTGGGATTTCTTCGCCAGTTACATTGGTTTTTGTCTTCCAAACACGTTAAGTGCCAGATGTAAAAGCATTTTTTATTCTCATGAGCCTCAGTCTTAGGCCTAGTTCTGGAACCTACTAGCCTCTGTGTAATCTAACCTAGGCCTAGAATGTCTTTTGCCTCTAGAGACTTACTGCTAAATAAGCTCACCCCTTCCTAGTTCTTTCTGAACTCCTCTGGCTGGTTTAATTCAGCTGTTCTATCTCAAACTCTTCTCCAAGATGACTGATTCAATCTGGCTTCTTTCTTGGCCTCTGACATATCTTGATATCTTTGGTTTTGTATATATGTATAAGTATTAAACTAATTTGAATGGGATTGTTTTTCTGATATCTTATTCAGTAAAGTTTTTATTAGTGTTTATCAATATTACTGATTCTTTTGTATATTGAATTTGTAACCTGATACTTGCTGAATCTTTTACCATATCTAGGAGACTTCAGGTTAGTTCTCTTGGAAATTTTAAATATAGAGTCTTTGGGGGTCATTGGTCACTTGCCCACAAGGGCAGAGGGAGAGGAAGCAGTAAGCAGGATTCAGTTGGCCTGTGTGTGAAAGTCACGGGTTGATGTTATACATCTCCTTAGTTGTTTTACACTGTGTTTTCCCCACTTTGATACATGGTCTCTCATGGAATATAGAACTTGCTTATTTTGCTAGCCTGGCTGACTAGTAAGTCCAAGAATTCTTTCTCTTCCTCTCTTGTACTAGGATTAAAGGCACATGCCATCTTAGTTGATTTTTAATATTGGTGCTAGGGGTTCTTATGCTTACACTACAAGTGTTTCACTAAGGTATCTCTCAGCCTTTCTGTGATTTTAATGGTCTGTCTGGACATTATAATATGCATATGTGTTTTATTATATTCTAATAATGCATTAGTTATTTTAAATGTCACTATCTCACACATACACATGCACACATTTCTAAATATATGAATAGAACCTGCTTAGTCTATATAAAGTTACCTGCATGTATATGATCTCAGAGCTGACCATCTCATTATTAGATAACCAATTGGAGAGTTCTTCCTGCATGCTAACACAGAAGGGGAAAACTCACTGGGTCTCATCTCTAGACAAAGAACTACAGGCAACTGGGGAATGCTGAGAGTGGGATCAACAACTTTTGAAGTATTGTTGCCCTAGTTTTTCATGGTTTTTTTTTTTTTTTTGTGGTTTTGTCCTGGGATTTGTACATCTAGAATTAGTTTGGTTGGATTTTAAAAAATACCCACTTTCTTTCAGTGTGTTTGCATTGTTCAAGAGGGATGTCTTTGTTGAAGGCCTGAAGTGTCATTTTACTGTTAGACTCATGTTCAGGTCACGTGTCTCTAGTACGTCCCTGAAAGCAGATTATTGTCTACAAAAATAATCAGTCAAAGGCTAGATCCATTATGAACTTATAAGAATAGTCAAATAACCATCACCCTTTAAAATGTAATCAAGTAAAAGACACTGGTAGTACAGTGTATACTAAGATGCCAATTAATGTGGCTCTGAATGGAAGAGAGTAAGACTAGTGGTTAATATTGGGTTGACAAGGAAGGAAAAGCAAATAGGAAGAGGGAATAAAAGGGATGAGGTGAAGATCCATCAGTAGAAGCTAAAGATAGAATGAAAAAAAAAAAAGAAATGTAGTCAGACAAAATGGGTTCCAGGTCTTACGAGGTTGTTAAAGACTCTTTAACTAGGTTAAAGCCGTTCCAAAGGAAAATAAAATAGAAATTGTTAGACAAAAAAGAATAAAGGGAGAGGAGTGAAGGTCACAGATACTAATTCCACCCGTGAGGAATCCTGTTGACTGCTGGCACACTCCTGGGTTATCTCCCCTAAACACAGAGCATGCTGTATGTTGACATTCTGCAGATACTTTGTCTCTGTCCAGGTTTCTGCCTTGCTGCTTACTCTGTAAGAAACTATGCTTCATAGTTTCTTCTTAGCATATTGTCTTTTGACATATGCTTGCTTTGAGTTTCCTGACAGTATGGTGTATGGGGGGCAAGGCAGTTCTGGGGCCATGAAGCCACTGACCCACTAGCATCTCTTTTTTTTTATAGTAAAAGATTTATATGTAAAATTATGATTTGTATAGGATTTACCTCAAAAGAAATAAACATGTGGCCTGGGAAAATCGATCAGTTGGTAAAGTGCTTGCTGTACAAGCACGAGGTGCTGAGTTCAATCTCCAGAGCTCATGTGAATAAGCCAAGTGTTTGGTGCATACCTGTAACTCCAGTACTGGGGAGGTGGAGACAGGTGATCCCTGGGGCTCACTGGCCAGCCAGGCTAGCCTAATCTGAGAGGTTCAGAATAAAGAGAGACCCTGTTTCAAAACACAAGGTAGTTGATGACTCTTGTAGTTTGAATGAGAAAGGCCCTCATAGGCTTATATGTTTGTATTCTTTCTCCCTAGTTGGAGGAACTGTTTGGGAAGGACTAGGAGGTGTGGTCTTAGAGGAGGTGTGTCACTGGGGGCAGGCTTTGAGGTTTCAAAAGACTTCTACTATTCCCAGTATCTTTTTCCTTTTTCTTTTGTTTATGTGTGGAGATCTGAGTGTACAGCTACTGCTTTAGTGCCGTGCCTGCCTGTCTCACTTACATGCTCACTTCCATGATAATTACAGACTCTAACCCTGTGGAGTCATGAACTCCAAGTTAAACACTTTGTTTTTTAAGTTGCCTTGGTCATTTACCACAGCAATAGAAAAATAGTAAATATAATTTCTAAGGTAGCATAACTGAGGTTGACCTCTCTGCATATACACATGCACACAAAAACAGACATCCATGTATGCATGCACGCACACATGCACACGTGCGCACACACACATGCATGTGTACTTGTATTTCTTCCCATCAAAATAGTAGTAAATATGGAATTTGGATTTGCATATAGGAAAAGAGCAGTCATTGACTGATGGTTGTTAGGGATGGGTGATGAAATATATAGGAGTCAGAATACATTTCTGAATGTAAGAAATTTGGTGTATTTAGTAGTATCTTAGGTGTATATTGCTGTGTTAAAACACCATGACAAAAGGAAACTTGGAGTGGAAAAGGTTTATTTTGTTACACTTCCATATCAGAATCCATCATCATAAGTCAGGACAGGAACCTGGAGACAGGACTGGAAGGAGAAGCCATGGAGGAATGCTGCTTACTAGCTTGTCCCTCATGGCTTACTCAGTCTGTTTTCTTAGGCCTACCTGCACTGTTGGTACCACTCAATGTGGTCCAGGCCCTCCAACATCAATTATTAATCAAGAAAATGCCCAGCAGACTTGCCTATAGGCTTTGTACTTTTTACTAAGAGCTTTTATCCTGCATGAGAAATGTGCTTTCTTTTGAGCTCTTCTCTTTTCACCAGAGATGATGTGGTATGATGTTGTAATTTACAAAGTGTTGGGTTTCATTCCCGGTTATTCCAATATGCAGCCAGTGGACCTATGGGTTGATTATTTGTAAAAGTGGTCCAGACTAGACTCTCTAGGATTAGTATTTAATACTAATTAAACCACCCTAATTCTGCAACACTTAATACCTCATGTTGTGGTGACCTCCAACCATAAAATTATTTCCTTGCTGCTTCATAACTATAATTTTGCTACTCTATGAATCATATATATGTAACCATCTGATAAGTGGCCCGTGTAGATTGAGAACCACTGATCTAGACACTTTTGTGTTCTTTTGCAGCTTTCTGTTCAAAATCAAGAGTTTGAGACAAATGAAGATGGAATTCCAAAAGTTGATCACCTTCATTTGGTAGGTTTCCTTTGACTGTTTACTCATTCGGAATATGTAGTAATATAAATTTATAAGTCTTTGAAAATGTTCTCTAATTTCTATAAAAATTCAAGCTTGCATTAGAAATAAAGAAGTATAGAAGAAAACAGAAGTACCCTACTTGTGCCACTGCCAAATAATTAACAAATTATCTCTGTAATAAGGAAGTACAGTATTTACTATATGATCCAAGGTTATTTTTTGAAATTTTTTTTTTTTTTGAGACAGGGTTTCTCTGTATAGCCCTGGCTGTCCTGGAACTCACTCTTGTAGACCAGACTGGCTTCAAACTCAGAAATCTGCCTGCCTCTGCCTCCCAAGTGCTGGGATTAAAGGCGTGCACCACCACCAAAGTGTTTTATATTTTGTAAGTGTCTAAGATGTAGATCTTTTCTTTGAAATTCATGTATGTCATTGATAGAGTTTTGTCATATATGTTTCCAGACAACTTATTTTGAACACTTGTTTGGGACCAGCAATTGAACTAGCTACTAGGGTATTAGGGTTAGGGTATTAGGGTACTAGGTACAAGGATTGAAACATTGGAAGTGAAATTAATAATGTAATCTTGCTCAGGCTCTTTTTCTTGACTAACTACAATTATTTTTGTGTGTATGTGTCTTTATAGTTCACTTTTTACTCTCTTGCATTGTAGATCTGAATGGAAAAAGTCACCAGTAGCCATTCCACAGCTAGAATGCTCTTCTGCCTTGAAATTCCCCTGCCAAATACATTAATGTATCACTCCTTTGTTCAGGTTCTCCTCACACTCATGTTCTCAGGGTATGGGAAGACAGCACAAGTTTTGTTTTTCTGAAATATCACAGGAATTGTATCTAGCCCAGTTAACAGTAAGAATCCTGTTCCCCTATGAAGCCTCAAGGAGTAGACTGCCACTTCCTGAAGTCTTTCTAGCATTCCAGGGGATTTATTTTAACACCAGCTTCTAAACTCCTCCACAGTCCTCCTGTACAGTTCCAGAGACCCAAGAATGACAGGCTCAGGTCACTGACCCCGCTCTCAGTATGGGATAGAACGACAGGCTCAGGTCACTGACCCTGCTCTCAGTATGGGATTTCTCTGTTAGTTACTGTTCTCATTGCTGTGGTCACATACATGCCAAGAAGCAGTTTAAGGACAGAAAGGCTCATGAGATATTTTTTTATTGGAGTCTTTTTTTATCATGGTTCATTCATAGTTTGACATTTTAATTTTCTTAAAGTTTTAATGCATTTTGAAGTTTAGTGTTATATTAGCATGCCTTTCTGTAAAGCATTTAATAACTTAAAAACAACAAAAAGATAACCAACTTAACAGTTTATCCACCTCAAGTGTATAACTTAATGGTTTTTAGTATAGTCATATGTCTCTAACCAACACCACAAACTCTCTCAGGATCTGTATTTCTTTACCTTAATTCTAATTAACAACTAATATATTTTATGTTTCTATATAATTTGCTATTGTGGACATTCATATGAATGGAATCATAATGGGTATAGTATGCTTTGCCTTCACTTAGCATGCTTCAAACTTCATACAAATTCTAGTATTAGCATTTCATCTCTTTTCTTGGCTAAGTAATATTCCACTGATAGATGTACCACAATTTATTGATACCTACTTATGGACATTTTGGTTATATATACATTGTTATTATGGAGAATGATATAAACATTTATATACAGAAATTTGAGCAGACAAGTTTCATTTTTTTGGGTATATTCTTAGCCGTAGAATTAATGGGCCATGTGGAAACTGTTTATTTAGTACTTTGAAGACCTACTAGATTCCAAGAAGTTATCTTACATTTGTAGTAACATATGTGAGAGCTTCAGTTTCTCTGTATTAACACTGATTATAAGACTTCTTGATTCTAGCCATCATAATGGATATTATCTCACTCACAGTCTTTATTTAAATTTGTGCTGTCTTCCTCAGAGAAATGTCTGTGCAAACTATTTTTTACAGTTTAAAAATTGTATTGCCCTTTGATTTTTAGATTTTAATAGTTGCTTCTGTATTCTAGAAACAAACAACATATTGGACACTTGGTTTGCAAATAGTTTACCTCATTCTGTGTGTGGTATTCTCATTTTCTTGATAGTGTCATTTGAAGCAAAAGTATAATTTTCAATGAATTTTATCCATTGTTGCTTGCACTTAAGTGATTATTTTCAAGAGTTCTTTATTAAATCTAAAATTGGAAAGATTTGCCTTTATATTTTCTTCTTACATTGTAATAATTTAAGCTTTTATATTTAGATCTTTGGTCTATTTTGAATTATATTTTGTATATTTTAAGAGGTAATATTCTAGCCTCAGTCTTTTGCATGTGGCTGTCTGTCCCAGCACTATTAGTAGAAAACACCGTTTTGTTTGTTTGTCTATTTGTTTGTTTGTTTTTTTTTTTGAGACAGGGATTCTCTGTTTAACCCTGGCTGTCCTGGAACTCACTCTGTAGACCAGGCTGGCCTCAAACTCAGAAATCCACCTGCCTCTGCCTCCCAAGTGCTGGGATTAAAGGCATGCACTACCGCAGCCCGGCAAAAAGACCATTTTGTAATCATTAGAGCATCATGTCATTCTTGTTAAAATCAGTAGATGATAGCTGTGTAGGTTTCTTTCTTTGAATTCTCTTCTGCTGTCTTACAGATGTTCCTCTATTAAGATAGGATTATAGCCTTACAAACATTTTAAGTTTAAAATGCATATGGTCCAACATTACCTGCAGAATTTACAGCTTAGCACACAACACACTGCAGAACATTGCTTGATAATCTTGGTGATGACATGCTGATTTAGAGTGCAGATCACTGAGGATGCCCAGCACCAGTGAGAGTATTAGACTACATAGTGCTTATTTGGGAAGCATCAAAATTTGTAATTTGAAGTATAGTCTTAGCAAAATGATTTTGGTTTTTCTTTTTTAAAAATTTTACTTATTTATTATATATAAGTACATTTTAGCTGTCTCCAGACACTCCAGAAGAGGCTGTCAGATCTTATTACAGATGGTTGTGAACCACCATGTGGTTGCTGGGATTCAAACTCAGGACCTTCAGAAGAGCAGTCTGTGCTCTTAAATTCTGAGCCTTCTCTCTAACCCCTAAAGACTTATTTTTATTTATACAAGTACACTGTCATTCAGACAAACCAGAAGAGGGCATTGGATCCCATTACAGATGGTTGTGAGCCACCGTGTGATTGCTTGGATTTGAACTCAGGACCTCTGGAAGAGCAGTCAGTGCTCTTAACCACTGAGCATCTTTCCAGCCCTTGGTTTTTCATCATTACTGTAAAGTAAAAATATAAGTCCAAGCATTAAAAGTCAAGGAGAGTATGTGTCTATTCCTTTGCTGGTATAATGCTGTCTTGATACCACTGTTAATAGGTATTTGAAATTGGGATATATGAGTTGTTATATGTTGTTCTTTAAAAAATGATCAGAATTATTATTCTGATCTATAAATTTCAGAGGTAGCTTGCCAGCATATACAAAAAAGTCAGTTAATCTAATAAGGCTTTTTTTACTATGTGGTTCCTTATTTGTGTTGTTTGCTGATCCACGAAACATTGATGACTTCCCCATTTATTTAGAAATTTGATTTCTTTCAACTATATCTTGTGGTTAAAAGTGTATGCATTTGAAACTCTTGTTTAATTAATCTTTATTTTATGTATGTGAGTACACTGTAGCTGTCTTCAGACACATCAAAAGAGGGCATCAGATCCCATTACAGATGGTTGTGAGCCACTATGTGGTTGCTGGGAATTGAACTCAGGACCTTTGAAGGAACAGGCAGTGCTCTTAATCTCTGAGCCATCTTTCTAACCCCGTTTAATTATTCTTAGTTATTAGTTCTAATAACTTTTAGTGGCTTAATGCTTTAACATATCACTGTATCATTTGCAAATAGTAATAGTTTTACATCTTCCCCTTTCAATTTTTTATTTTTGTTTATTTTCCCCGCCTAAGTGGTTGGAGTCTCCCATACAATGTTGGGTAGTAGTGGTGTAAAATTTTCATGTGAAACTCTGACATAAAATGGGGAAATTTTGTTCATATTTCACTCATTTTATTGTAGCTATGATTTTCATTGCTTTTGCATTTCCCCTGGTAAGTAAATTCTGTTTTCTTATTACTGGAGATATTTCTTTCCAATGAAATATAGAAAAACTTGGAAAGAATATAAAAATCTAGATAGAAAACTGATAGGCTAACTAGTCAGTAACTAAAAGGGATTTTTTTTTAAATCGGATTTTCTGTCATTACAGATTTGTTCTTTTTGCTATTAGTTTTGATTTTGATTCTTTTTTACTATTTATTTATTTATTTATTTATTTATTTATTTATTTATTTAACTCTTTACTTACTTGAGACAGGGTTTCTCTGTGTAGCCTTGGCTTTGATTCTTTGTTTCCTTTTTCTTGCAGGATGATAATGTCAAGTCCCTCCTTTGTAGCTTGATATATTTTAGAAGTTCAATGACTGCTGAGCAAGTTTTGAATGCTGAATGTTTCTTGCTTCCAAAGGGGAAATCAATTCCAAACCCAGAAAAAGAGATTGAATATATTCAGCATAACAGAGAAGATGAATCAAAGATGGAGAGTTTGGATAGATACAGTGAAAAGACAGGAAATGGTGAAGCCAACCCTTGACTGACAAATTAGTCCTTTATTGTTGCTGTATATGTCCCTTTTAAAAACTTTGTTCTGTTTGCTTAGTAGACAAAAATGTTCTGGAACTATTTAGATTGCATCTTTGGATTTGGGTTGTAAAAAAATAAAAGACATGTTTTGGTTACACCTGAAAATCATTCATATTCTTTGCAATTTTGCCTAATTTGGCATTGTTATGAAAGGAGTTTCTATTTAGACTTACTGGAATTAAGTCATTATAGTTTTAGTGTGAGCTCTCTATTGATGCATGCTAGTTGGTTGTGACAAAGGCTGACATTTTCAGTAGTAAAAGATAATTGGCATCTGTTTTGTGTCCAGTTCTAGCAACATGAAAATAAGTTAAGACATGTTCCTTGTATTTATAGGACCAACAGTTTGAGAAATTTTCAATGTTTAAAGAGATCTGTCTATGAATTCATGAGTGCAGTGGCCCCATTATTTCCGGAAGACAACTGTTTAGCCTTCGCCTTCCTTGATGGCTAACTTTTACAGCCACTAACCCCCTCTTTTGTAGTGATCCCTGAGCCTTGAAGGGAGAGGGTGTGATACATATGTTCCATTTAAGACCAAGCAGTCCACAGACACTGTCTACAGTTTTCTGGCTTCTACAAGACATCCAAGTTAATCATACAAATCTAAAGAATTGATGATAAGATCCATATAAGAATTAGAGTGTACAACAATTTATCTTTGTATATTTGGTTACTTCACTCAATATAATGTTTTCCAATTCTATCAATTTACCTGCAAATTGCACAGTTTCATGTTACTTTACATGAATATAGGTACCAAGTTTTCATTTATCCTTTCTTCAGTTAATAGAGATCTGAGCAGCAATGAACATAAAAGACCATTTACTTCTGTAGTAGGACATAGAATCTTTTGGGTATATGATAGCAAGATCATATAGTAGGTCCATCTCTATTATTTTTGAAAAACTGTTCTGCTGATTTGCATAGTAGCTTTATCAATATGCAGTACCACTAAAAGTGCATGACATTCCCCCTTACCCCAAATTTTTGTCAACACATGTTACCATTGTTAATCTTGACCATTCTGATAGAGGTAAAATGAAGTCTCAAAAAGTAATTTTAATTTGCATTTCCCTCATGGCTAAGAATGGTGAACACTTTAAAAATATTTCTTAGCCATTTATGTCTCTTTTTTTTTGAGAAATCTGTTCAATCCTATAGCTCAATTTTATTTTATTTTATCTTTTTTATGATATATTTTCTTTTTTTATATTTCAAATGTTATTCCCTTTCCTGGTTTCCCCTCTGAAAACCCTCATCCCATCTCCCCTCGCCCTACTCACCAACCCACCTGCTCTTGCTTCTCTGTGCTGGCATTCCCCTACACTGGGGCATCATATAGCTCAATTTTAAGCTGTGTCCTTAGTATTTAGTTTTTTGAGTTATTTTTATGTTCTCTGCATTAATAACCCTATGTCAGATGTGTAGCTAGCAGTGATTTTTTTCCTATTCTGTGGGAGGCTTCTTCAGCTGATTAGGTTTTTTTTTTTTTATATTACAGAAGCTTTTTAATGTCATGAAGTTCCCATTTGCTGAATATTGACCCCATTTCCTGGGCACCAGGGTCTTGTTCAGAAAAGCCATACCTGACTATATGCCCATTGTCAGTATTTTATTTAGACTTTTTAAGTATGTTTAGGAATTACAACACGGGCTTGTAATTCTTCTTTTATGTTGTGGGGCTTTATTTGGTTTTGGTATCACAGTACTGACTTTGTAAAAAGAATTTGGAAGTTTTCCTCCCTTTCATATCCTATTTTGGAATCTGCTAGAATTCTGTGCTGAGTCCATTTTTTCTTGGGTATTTTTGGGAGATTTTGAATTGCTCTTATCTTGTTTGTTATGGATATGTTTTAGTTATTTACTTCATCTTGGTTTAACTTCAGTAGGTCATATTCATCTAGAAATTAATCCATTTCCAAAGATTTACCAATTAAAGGACTATAATTTTTTGATAATACAATATAAGCAAAAACTATCCTATCAGAGTTGGACACAACCTAACAATAGGAAAAGAGTCCCAAAATCAAGAATCAGAGATCTACTCGTTCTCACAGTCAGGAGGCCCATAAAAAACTAAGCTAATAGCTATAGTATGTACAGAGAGAACCTGGTTCAGACTCCTGTAGGTCCTATGCTTGCTGCTTCAGTCCCTGTAAACTCATAGCACCTTGTTCTTCTTGTGCTCTTCATCCCCTCAGATTCTTTTTGTAAACATGCTTTAATACCATATGACAAATGGAAAAGGTCAAAGAAATTTTGACCTAAACCTATTCTATTTTAAACCTTCACCTTTCATGTGATATGCTTTACAATTAATATTGAAATATGAAGGACATATACTTTGCTCTTAAGAGTCATAAAACTTACTTAAAGCATATTGTAAAAAATACAGAGAAATCAAATGTACAAACACCAAATGTTTAATTTGGACTACACATTTGGCTTTTTGAATTGGACAGAGATACAAGAGATAGTGTTCCTAAATCCTTTATCTGTTCTCAAAGAGAACTGCAATCCAAACTTCTTTGTTTCAGCATAGTGCACATTTATAACCCTACTTTATTTTTTGTTTCTTTTTAAAAAAATTTCTGAGATTATAATTATATAAAAATATTTTGGTTATTTGAAGCATACTTTTTCATGTTAAAGACACTAGAAAATGGTGGTGAAGGATCTATATATCTATCCTCTCAGTCTCTCCATGTTACATGAGTTGTGTGGTTATTATCTTCAGCATTGGGGAGTTGCTGTCTTAGCAACAGCCTGGATTGTTTGGGGATCTCTTATGGGACCTCCTTGGCCAAAAACTCAACTGAACGCAACCTTGTTCTACCACTGGAAGCCTTGCCTGGCTCTGAGAGATGGCCAGTTAAGACTCAATATTTCCCCCATGACGAGGAGTCTTCATTAGGATCACCTTCATAGATTCCAGGAAGATCCCACTGCACTAGTTCTCCACACCACCTCCAAGTGCTCCCCAATTCCAGCTGTGTCTCCTCCCTCTACATCTTCCCCCTCCTATCTGATTCTTCATTCCCATCCCCACTAACCCACCTCTAGTCTGCCTGTAAAATCTATTTTTTCCTCCTAGGGAGATCCCTGCATCCCCCCAAATGGCTCCTTTTACCTAACCTCTCTGGTTTTATGGACTGTAGCTTTGGTTATTTACTTAATGGCTAATGTCTCACTATTATTATTGTAGAAAATATTTAATCCAATCTGAGGTTTCTAACCTGCCTTTAATCATTTAGTTTTCCAAATAAAAGATACATATAACCATTATATTTACAGTAAGCCTTAGCATTAAAACTGATAACTACCCTCTATGCTATTAAAATATTTTTTAAAAATTGATAACCCTGAGCTACTACTAGGTTTCATCTGGGCTGCTCTTAACTCCGGTTGCCCAGTTTCGTGCTTTCTTGACTCCTAACACATGATGTCTTCCTCCTTCTCCTTCTCTTCTGACCCCAAGCCTGGAAACCCTAAACCCTGCCTATGTCTCTTCTATCCAGCTGTCAGCATCTTTATTTACCAATCAGAAATAACTTGGGAGCAAGGTCACATAGTGTCACTTGGGTCTACATGTGGACTCTCATTTCTGGGGCAACCAAGTCTTGGGGGCCGTTCATAGCAGAAGACCAAACTTCTACATCTTAGAGTTGATTGCATACCGTGTTTATGTTTCTGGGTCTGGGTTACCTCGGGATGATTTTATTTTTCTAGTTCTATCCATTTGCCTGCAGATTTCATGATTTTTTTTCATGGCTGAGTAGTACTTCATTGTATAAATGTGCCACAATTTCTTCACCTGTTCTGTTGAGGGACAATTAGGCTGATTTCATTTTCTGGGTATTATGAATAAAGAAATTTGAGCACGTACCCTTGTGGTAGGATGTAGTGTACTTTTGGTATTTGCCCAAGAGTGGTATAGCTGGGTCTTGAGGTACATTGGCCAGTTGATTCACAACTTGATTTCCATAGTGGTTGTAAAAATTTTCATTCTTATCAGTAACATTGGAAGGTTCCCGTTGCTCCACATTCTCACCAACATGAGCTGTCACTTGTGTTATTTATCTTAGCCACACTAAAAGGTAGAAAATGGAATATCAAAATAATTTTGATTTGCTTTTCCCTAATGGCTAATGATGTTGAATATCTCTTTAAGTGTTTCTCAGCCATTTGAGATTTCTCTGTTGAGAATTCTCTACTTAAATCTGCATCCCATTTTAAAATTGATTAAAAAGTCTTGTTTCTTGAGTACTTTATATACTTTGAATATCAGCCCTCTATTGGCTATAAAGTTGGTAAAAAAAATTTCCCCTCCATAGGCTGCTGTGTTATCTGATTGTATTCTTTGTCTTACAGAAGCTTTTCAGTTTCATGAGGTCTTATTTATTAATTGTTGATCTTAAGCCTGGATTATAGGTGTTCTCTTCAAAAAGTCTTCTCCTGTGCCAATGTGTTCAAGGCTATTCCGCTTTCTCTTCTATTAGATTTGGTGTATCTGGTTTTATGTTGAGGTTTTTGTTCTATTTGGAATTGAGTTTTGTTCAGGGTGAAAAGTATGGATCTATTTGCATTCTTTTACATGTAGCTATTCAATTTGACCAGCACCATTTGTTGAAGATGCTATATATTTTCTGGTTACTTTATAAAAAAAAATCAGGTGTCTATAGTTTGTGGATTTGTGTCTAGGTCTTCAATTCCATTGATCAATGGGTCTGTTTTTGTTCCAGTATCCTATGGTTTTTATTACTATAGCTTTGTAATACAACTTGATATTGGGAATGGTGCGACCTGCGGTTCTTTTATTGTTCAAGGTTGTTTTAGCTATGAATTTGAAAATTGTCCTTTGAATATATGTAAAGAATTTTAGAGTTTTGAGGGAAATTGCATTGAATCTGTAGATTGCTTTTAGTAGGATGACCTTTTTACTATGTTAATCCCACAGATCCATGAGCGTGAAGATCTTTCCATCTTCTGATATCTTCAGTTTCTTTTTTTTTTTAAAGACAAAAGTTTTATCATACCAGTCTTTCACTTACTTGGTTAAAGTTACCCCAAGATATTTGATATGAGGCTACTGTGAAAGGTGGTGTTTTCCTGGTTTCTTTTGTGTAAGAGAGAGATACTGCTATTTTTTCATCTTGTATCTAGATACTTTGCTGGAAGTGTTTGTCACCTGTAGTTTCCAGTGTAATCTTTAGGGTCACTTATGTGTACTACCATATTATCTGCAAATGATACCTTGACTTCTTGTAGAGAGCTGCGGTATGCCACACCTTGAGATGGCGCTGGTTCCCGCCTTCCACTATCCCGAAAGTGAGTGCTCTCTTGAGATTAAGTCCTGAATTGGCTACGCTTGCTGTCTCTGGCTGCTTC
>JADRCC010550262.1:0-21899 GCA_019843855.1 Hylomyscus alleni
ACAATATAGACAATTATTGAAGGAAGTCATAACAGGAACTCAAACAAGGCAGGAACCTAGAAATAAGAGCTAATGCAGAGATAATGAAAGGGTACAACTAGGTGGCTTGCTCTTCATTGCTTCCTTAGTCTGCTTTCTTATAAAATCCTGTACTGGACCAAGAATAATGGACCAAAGGAATTTTACATTTCATAATAACTTAATAGCAACTGCAAAAAGCTAAGAGCATTTTGACTTTTAATTATCTCCAATGTAACTTCATTTAGAAGAATGAATTTTCATTCCTTCATTTTCAGATGCAATAAAAGTAATTTAATATTTAAAATATCTGTTAAATACATTTTAGATAAGGTTGTATTAGAAAGTTTATACTGAGATAGGAATATGCATCAGCATTGAATGAAAACTAATATATCTATCTCACATGAAAAATGTATATATGTGATACCAACCACTGTCTGATTGGATTTGAAGGCTATGCCATAGGAAAAAATGAATGGCTAATGTTATAAAGATGATCAAAAGCCCTCACTTAACGATACCTTCCCTGCCAGGAGAAAATACTTCTGTGCAAAGACTTTCCTCTATACATATAATGGTAAACAGTTAAACATTGTGCAGGCTCGTTCTAGCAAAAAGAAAAAGATCTGTGAGTTTATGAGTGCAAAGGTACATTTAGATTGGAGTGTTAGGGGCTGGCAGAGATGGCTCAGTGGGTAAGAGCACTGACTGCTCTTCCAAAGGTCTTGAGTTCAGTTCCCAGCAACCACATGGTGGCTCACAATCACCTGTAATGAGATCTGAAGACAGCTACAATGAATTAGCTGGAGGGAGCAGCGCGGCAGAGGTCCTCCAGCAGCCACGCACATGAGACCATCTGTACTCATACAGTGTACTCATACACACAGAAAAAATAAAAAATAATAGATTGGAGTGTTAAATAATATAAGAATCAAGGATTTTATTTCATTATATTGCTTAAATTAACATATAATCTGCCTGTCTCCCAGGAGGTCTTCATAACAGAGACACAGGGAAATACTTGCCAGTTGGTACCCCCACAGAACCTAGCAGATATAGGAGCAATTCCCTCTGTCCAAGTCCTTCCAGTCTACATGTCCATCTATAACTGGATCATGTCTTGGCCCCAGACTTCAAAGCCTGCCTGTCTCCCAGGTGGTTCACCCTAACCAGGGACAATGGAGGACTGCTCTAATCAAGGACAGAGAATAGTTGCCCGAACTAGAGACACAGGTGCCCACTGTAGTCAGAGAGAAGTGCCTGCTTCATAGAATGCATACACTAACCCAGGGTACAGAGCTCTACCTACCTCCAAGGAAGGTAGCTCCAGATACAGACACCCAGGGCAGTTAACACCAGAGATAACCAGATGGCAAGATGCAAACTCAGGAACATAAACAACAGAAGTCAATGTAATTTGGCACTATCAGAACCCAGTTCTCCCAAATCAACAAGCCCTACATACCTTAACACACTTGAAAATCAAGATTCAGATCTAAAATCCCAATTCATGAAGATGATAGAGGCCTTAAGGAAATACAGGAAAACACATGCCAAGAGTTAGAAGCCCTTAAAGAGGAAAAAATAAATCCCTTAAAGAAATACAGGAAAATATAATCAAGCAGGTAAAGGAATTGAACCAAACAGTCTAAGACACGAAAATTTAAATAGAAACAATAAAGAAATCACAAATGGAGGCACCACTGGAGATGAGAAACCTAGGGAAGGGATTAGGACCTACAGATGTAAGCATTACCAACAGAATATAAGAGACAGAAGAGAGAATCTCAGGCATAGAAGATGCCATTTCAGTTCAAGGAAATGTAAACTATAAAAAGTTCCTAAGCCAAAATATCCAGGTAACTTGGGGTACAACAAAAATACCTAATCTAAGAATAACAGAAATAGAAGATGATAAAGAATTCCAGTTCGAAGTGCCAGAAAACATCATCAACAAAATGATAGAAGAAAACCTCATTAGCATAAACAAAGAAAAGGCCATAAGTGTTCAAGAAGCCTACAGAACACCAAATAGATTAGACCAGAAAAGATAATCCTCTAGTCATATAATAATCCAATACTAAATTCACAGAACAATGAAACAATACTAAAATCTGTAGGCAAAAAAGACAAAGTAACACAAAATAGCAGACCTATTAGAATTATACTAGACTTCTCAACAGAGACACAAAAGCTAGGAGATCCTGGGAAGATGTCATGAAGACACAAAGAGAAAAATAATGCCAGCCCAGGCTACTACTGTTAATCACCGTAGATGGAGGAACCAATATATCCCATGACAAAGTCAATTTAAATATTATCTGTCTACTATTCCAGCCCTACACAGGATACTAGAAGGAAAACACAAACTCAAGGAGGATAATTACACCCTAGAAAGCACAAGAAATTCTTCAGCTTACAACAAACACAAAAGAAGAGAATCACACAGATATCCTACCACATCCAACAAGAAAAGTAATAGAGCCTAACAATCATTAGTATTTAACATCTCTCATTTATTAGGACTCAATATCCTAAAAAAAAGATAAAGGCTAATCAACTAAATAAACAAATAGGATCCAACATTTTGCTACATAAAAGAAAAACACCTTAACAACAGAAACACACATTACCTTATAGTAAAAAGCTGGAAAAAAATTTTCCAAGCAAATGTTCCCCAAAAACAAGATGGAGTAGCCATTTTGATATGACAGATATTTATAGAACATCTAAGCCCAAAACAAAAAAATATAATGTCTTTTCTTCACTCATGGAACCTTCACCAAAATTGACCATATAATCAGACACAATATAACACTCCACAGATAAATGAAGATTGAAATAATCACTTGCGTTCTATGAGATCAAGACAGACTAAGGGTGGACTTCAAGAACAAGAAAGACATCTGAAAGCCCACATACTCATGGAAACTGAACAACTCTCTACTCAATGATAATTTGGTCATGGAAGAAATAAATAAATAAAATAAAATCTTTCTAGAAATCAAAGAAAATTAAGGAGTAGCATACCCAAACTTATAGGACTCCATAAAAGTAGTGTTAAGGGGAAACTATAGGTTAGACACCACACCCAGTAGGATTTTGGCAATAAAAATTGGCTTTGATTGGAGAATTATGTATACTTAGATTGATACATAGATAGATAGATACATAGATACATAGATACATGAATAGATACATAGATAGGGAGAGAGAGACAGAGAGACAGAGACAGAGAGAGACAGAGAGACACACAGAGAGAGACAGAAAAAGACAGAGAGCAGTAGTGCTGGGTGATTATGCTGGTGTAGGTTCATCTGGGGGTAGTTTAAGTATAAAAACCATTATTTAAAACAAAAATAAATGGGAAGGGGAAAATGGTATGTTATATTTCCTAATCAGTGATTATGAGGTTTGAGAACTTAGAGGAAGATTATTCGAGAAAGAGCATCTTTTGGATTGGCAAGGGGTACTTGTTTTTTCCAGTTGTCATTTGCTGGTTACACTTCATTCTTTAGGGTTTCTTGTGACTCAGCATGCGAACTGAATGCTGAAGACACTATTTGGTTTTATGGTACCTGATTATGAAATAGTGGAAAGAGACTGATGTTTGCTTGTTTGTTTGTGTGTTTTGGTAAGAGCTCTGGCTAGGTTCAATTAGATATTCAGTTTTACAGAGGAGAAAGGTATTATCAACTGAAGGGAAACAAGAAAATTTGCTAGGCAGTGGTGGCATACACCTTTAACCCCAGCAATTGGGAGGCAGAGGCAGGCAGATTTCTGAGTGTGAGGCCAGACTGACTACACAGAGAAACTTTGTCTCAAAAAAATTATCTATAAATCTTTTTCATAGAGGAAAGAAATAGTATAAAATTAAAATAAAATAAAAAATAAAATAAATCCAATGAAATATAACAAAATATTAGAAAGAAATAAAAATGTAACATTTCCTTACTATTTGAAACATTTTTTAATGTGAAGAAAGTAACCAAATTGACAACAAAGTGTTGACTTTTACTGAAGACATGAAAAAATAGAAGTGGATTTCAGCAACTAATATAAATATATTATAATCACAGCACCCAAAAGTAAAACTGCAAAAGGGAAATAACACAAATTAAAATTTACTATTTAAGTAAATTTTCAGGAAATCCTTGAAATATGTATTTTTATAAAAATAGACTTGAAAGTTGAAACAAGAAATAAAGAAAAATAGAAAATAATTAAAATGAGCAAAGAACTATATATTACCCAAATACATACAGTTAACTATGAAAGACCTTCAGCTTTGAGAACTATTACAAAAATACAAAAGTAAAATAAACTGAAGACACATAATATACCTAGCAGAAAGGATAAAGTAAGAAACTGGGTCATCAACTTCATCTCTGTCAAAAAGCATGCAAAGCAATGGACCACTCACATGCTGCTGTCAGGAATGCCAAGCGTCATTCTGGAAAACTGCTTAGCAGTTTCTAATGAAGTGGCTCAGTAATAAAGTATTTAGGCATTTATCTAGAAAATGAAAACATGTCTATTCAAATCTCTGAATACAGATATTTTGAGATATTTATTTGTACTAACCATTAGCTCTAAATTATGTGTATGCTGGGAAAGTAAAAGTAGAATCTCATGTGATCCGGCAATAAATATAAAAGAAATAGGATATTGCACATAAAATTGAATCATTATCAAAGAATTGAATGAAAAATTCAAAATATTATATACATTATTATTAATTTTACATTACTTTTACAAACATAAAGTAATGGAGAACAAGATAGGTTCTCTCAGGTTTTGTGGACATTCAGAGATATTATTGATGGTTTAATGGTTAAAAGAGGAATATGAATGAGCTTGTAGCATTGAGAGTTCTAGCATGCATTTGTCCTGGGGTGACTAATACATAATCTTGTGAAGGACTAAAACCACATACATAAAATCAAAGACACTGACACTCACAGGGGCATACAAATATTGAAATATTAATAAAACTGTTATGAATGAGATATCACAAATTCAACTCCCATATGTGGTTTTGAAAAGATGCTCTCCTTGAAGGGTACATAGAAATTCTTTCTTTTTGTTGTTGTTGTTGTTTATTTTTTATTTTTTAGAAATTATTTATTTTTATTCTTTAATTGAATATTTTATTTATTTATATTTCAAATGTTATCCTGTCTCCTGATTTTCCCTTCGCAACCCCCCTATCATATCTCCAGTCCCACTGCTCATCCATCTACACACTCTGGCTTCCTGGCCCATTTCCCTACATGAGGGCATAGGGACTTCACAGGACCAAGGGCCTCTCCACCCATTGATGATCAACAGATCCATCCTCTGCTACATATGCAGCTGGAACCATGAGTCACACCATGTGTAGTCTTTGGTTGGTGGTTTAGTCCCTGGGAGCTCTGGAAGTACTGGTTAGTTCATATAGTTGTTAATCCTATGGGATTGCAAACACATTAACCTCCTTGGGTCCTTTCTCTAGCTCCTCCATTTGGGACCACGTCCATGCTCATTCCAATGGTTGGCTGTGAACCTCCACCTCTGTATTTGTCAGGCACTGGTAGAGACTCTCAGGAGACAATTATAACACACTTCTCTCAGCAAATATATGTTGGCTTCCAAAATACGGTCTGAGTTTGGAATGGATCCCCAGGTGGGGCAGTCTCTGGAAGGTCATTCCTTCAGTCTCTGCTCTATACTTTGTCACTGTAACTCCTTCCATGAGTATTCTGTTCCCTTTTCTAAGAAAGACTGAAGTATCCACACTTTGGTCTTCCTTCTTCTTGAGTTTCATGTGGTTTGTAAATTGTTTCATGTGTATTCCAAGCTTCTGGGCTAATATCCACTTATCAGTGTGTGCTTGCCATGTGTGTTCTTTTGTGATTGAGTTTCCTCACTCAGGATGATATTTTCTAGTTTCATCCATTTGCCTAAGAATTTCATGAATTCATGGTTTTTATAGTACTCTATTGTGTAAATGTACCACATTTTTTGTATCTATTCTTGTATCCAACACAGATGTTGAGGGACATCTGGTTTCTTTCCAGTTTCTGGATATTCTAAGTAAGGCTACTATGAACATAGTGGAGCATGTGTCTTAACTTCATGTTGGAGCATCTTCTGAGTATATGTCCAGGAGTGCTATTGCTAAGTCCTCAGGTATTGCTATGTCCAATTTTCTGAAGAACTGCCAAATTGATTTCCAGAGTGGTTGTAGCAGCTTGCAATCCAAACAACAATGGAGGAGTGTTCCTCTTTCAGCACATCCTTGCCAGCATATGCTCTCACCTGAATTTTTAATCATAGCCAATCTGACTGGTGTGAGATGGAATTTCAGGGTTGTTTTGATTTGCATATCCCTGATGACTAAGGATGTTCAATATTTCTTTAGGGGCTTCTCAGCCATTCGGTATTCCTCAGTTGAGAATTCTTTGTTTAGCTATGTACCACATTTTTTTTTGATAGGGTTATTTGGTTCTCTAGAGTCTATCTTTTTCTGTTCTTTGAATATATTGGATATTAGCCTTCAGTTGGATGTAGGGTGAGTAAAGATCTTTTCCCAATCTGTTGGTTGCACTTTTGTCCTATTGGCAATGTCCTTTGCCTTACAGAAGCTTTGCAATTTTATGAGGTCCTATTGTCAATTCTTGATGTTAGAGCATTAGCTATTGGTGTTCTATTCAGGAAAATTTTTTCCTGTGCCCCTGAGCTCAACGTTCTTCCCCACTTTCTTTTCTATTAGTTTCAGTGTATCTGGTTTTATGTGGAGGTCCAAGATCCACTTGGACTTGAACTTTGCACAAGGGGATAAGAATGGATTGATTTGCATTCTTTTACATGTTAACCACTGTTTGGTTATGTTTTCCTGTAATTCCTTAAGGGATTTTTGTGTTTCCTCTTTAAGGTCTTTTAGCTGTTCACCTGTGTTCTCTTGTATTTCTTTAAGGGAGTTATTTAAGTCCTTATTAAATTCCTCTATCATCATCATGTGAAGTGATTTTAAATCAGAGTCTTGCTTTTCTGGTGTGTTGGGATAACCAGGGTTCACTGTGGTGGGAGAAATGGGTTCTGATAAGGACAAGTAGTCTTGGTTTCTGTTGCATATGTTTTTGTGTTTGCCTTTTACTCTCTGGTTATCTTTGGTGTTATCTGGTCTTGCTATCCCAGACTTTGGCTTGTCCCTCCTGCAGGCCTTTTTGTCAGTACTTGTGGGAGACCAGTTCTCTCCGGGAGGGATTTGGGTATGGAAAGCTATGGTAGAGGGTCAGCCAGTTCTAGGGTTCAGACATAGATCAGAAGGATGCTGTCCCCAGCTGATCCTTGGTTCCTGTGTTCTGATGGCTCTGTGAGAGTCCCTTTTGGGCCAGGAATTTGAAGAGAAGTGATGGTCTTACCCATAATGTAGTTGTGTAGGCACTCCTAGGAGAGTAGCTATCTCCTGGAGGTATTTGTATATGTAGCTCTGTGATACAGGGCCATCTCTGAGAGAAGACAGATACGGGAAGACTCCTGTATCAGGCAGTCCCTCAGTTCCTGTGTCCTGATGGTTGCAGGAGGGTTCCTCTGAGCAGCAGTAGTGGTCCTACCTGTACTCACAGGCCTGTCTGCACTTCTGGGAGGCTCACTCTCTCCTGGCTCTATTTGGTTATTAGAGCCCAAGTCAATAACAATACTTTGTAGAAAATAACTTAGTAAAGTTATCTCCGAACTGAAATTGAGAGAAGCTATACAGAAACATCTGAATGATGGATAGTCAAAGACTAGCTAAGAATAAATATTCAATTTTGATAGGTAAATGTGGAGATGCCACTCTTAGATCCACTCCTGATATTTAGTGCATATAAACTCAGACCTATCCTATCACAGTCTCAAAGACAAAATATATTTAGGATTGGGATTTATTAAAATTTGAATGAAAATAAAAAATAAACATTTGTTAAGCTTCTGTTATATGGTGGATATTCTGAGGTTTTGGGCTAATATCCATTTATCAATGAGTACATACCATGGATTTTTGGGTCTGGGTTACATCATTCATGGATATTTTCTAATTCTATCCATTCTCTGAAAATTTGTGAAGTCCTAATTTTTAATAGCTGAGTAGTATTCCATTGTGTAAACATACCACATTTTCTGTATGCATTCTTCAGTTAAGGCCCATCTGTGTTGTTTCCAGCTTCCGGTTATTATAAACAAGGCTGCTATAAACATAGTGGAATATGTGTCCTTGTGACATGGTGAAGAATCTTTTGAGTATATGTACAGGAGTGATATAGCTGGGTCTTCAGGTAAAGCTATTTCTAATTTTCTGAGTAACCACCAGATTGATTTCCAGAGTGATTGTACCAGCTTGCAATCTCACCAGTAATGGAAGAGTGTTTCCCTTTCTTCCACATCCTCACCAGGATCTTCTGCCCCCTGAGTTTTTTATCTTAAGCACTGAGATAGGTGTTAGGTGGAATCTTAGGGTCATTTCTTTAGGTGCTTCTCCGGCATTTGATATTCCTTAGCTTGCAATTTTCTGTTGAGGTCTGTATTCGGTTTTTTTAATTAGGTTATTTGGTTTTCTGGATTGTAACCTCTTGAGTTGTTTG
This sequence comes from Hylomyscus alleni, assembly GCA_019843855.1. Taxonomy (NCBI): domain Eukaryota; kingdom Metazoa; phylum Chordata; class Mammalia; order Rodentia; family Muridae; genus Hylomyscus; species Hylomyscus alleni. The sequence continues at coordinate 8,628 of JADRCC010550262.1, forward strand.
TGTATTTTGGATATCAGCCTTCCATTGGTTGTAGGGTTAGTAAAGATCTTTTCTCTGTCAGTTGCAGATTCTTCAATCCCACTTAGAAAGGGGAACAAAATAATCAAGGGAAGCAGAGGGTAGAAAGGACCTGCATAGGAGAGGGGAGGGGGAAGGATAAAGTGGCAGGATAGAGTAAGGGGGAGATAGAGAAGCTCAGAGGACCAGGAGAATGAAGGGAAGTACGCAGCAGTACAGGGTGGGGAATGGGGAAACCAGTAGAAAGTTCCAAACACTAGGAATGTAAGAGACTCCCAGGAATCAATGGGGATTAAATTACCAGAAATGACCAACAGCAGGGAGTAAACCTGAAGAGATCACTTCCAGTAGATAGATATGCCCCCAATTTAGGCCACCTACTCAATTCAAAATTTTTAACTCTGAGTTGTTCCTGTCTTAAATTAAATGCAAAGACAAAAAAATGGAGCAGAGATTGAAGGAAAGGCCATCCAGAGTATTGACCTACTTTGGGATCTATCCCATGAGCTGACATCAAACCCTAACATTATTCCTGATGTCGAGACGTGCTTGCAGATTGGTGCCTGGCTTAGCTATACTCTGAGAGGTTCTGCCAGTATGTAAGATATATGCATACACTCATATCCAACTATTGGCCTAAGCTCGGGTACCACTATAAAAAAGTTAGTGGAAGGACTGAAGGAACTGAAGAGGATTTTACTCCATTGGAAGAACAGCTTTATAAACTAACCAGGTCCCTTAGAGCTCCCGGGGACTAAGCCACGAAACAAAGAGCAAGTTAATGGCTTCTGCCTATATATGTAGCAGAGAACTGCCTTATCTGACATCAATAGGAGTGGATGTTCTTGGTCCTGTGGAGGTTTGATACCACAGAGAAGAAGGATACTAGAGGGGTGAGGAGGGATTGAGTAGGTGGACGGGGAGAGTACCATCTTAGAGGCAAAGTGGACTGGTTGAGTAGTGGCTTAATGGATGAGAGACCAGGAAATGGGACATTTTCAATGTAAATAAATAAAGTAAATAATAAGAAGGAAACTAAACATTTTTTCTTTTATATAGATCATAGCTAATATGTGAAGAACTGTTAGACTCCAAGACAGACCTTGTATACTCACCAAACTCTTAATAATATGTATGTGAGTAGTCAACAGCAAAATATTTTAGAGATTTCTTGGTTTTCACTCAGCAGTCTTCTCTTCTGTGTTCATGAGATCCACATCTACAGATTTAATGAGAAGCTTACATGAAGTTGAGAGGAAGGCAGGAACATTAGGAAGAACAGCTGGAAAGAGGGAAGAAGGGAAACAAGGAAGGAGGGAAGGTGAGAGGGATGGGTATATGTGCACATGCATTGTATACATGTATGACATATAAAAGAAATAGTATGTATTGTAAAAAAAAGAAGTCAACTAATGCCTTTTGTAATGCTAGTGTGGAAGTAAAATTTGAAATAAATGTAATATGCTATTTTATTAGCTCCACAACACATAAAAATATCAATATAAATCTAAGAATTTGTATATAGACACCATATAAAGGAAGTGGTAAAATCCTGATGAAGAGAATTAAATAGTATAGAAAAGAAGATGTATGGTATATGTAGGGATGAAGGCAACATATTCAAAATTCCATATTCTCTGCACTCACACTCAGTACAATTGCAGTAATATCTCTGAAATTTTGTAACTGGTTATAAAGTTGTATCCTTCAACTTATACAAAAAACAAACAGATCATTAATGAAGACATTATTGCATGAATGATAGTCTTTGGACTGAGATGATCCATTTTCAAGATATATTGTGAAGCTACATCAATCACAAAAATGTGTTACTGGAAACAAAGATGAAAAGCATGATAGACGCATGTCAAAATAGGAGTGAACCCATGCACAAAAGCCACTGACACAGGCAAGTAAACGAAGGAAGAAGAAAGGAAACAATCTACAATTAATGGTGTCACCATAATTGGCTACACAAGCACACATGAATCAAAGCACAGATTTTAAACAATTCATCAGAGTTGGGTCAAGCAGGTTATATCCTTAAATATTAGGTGTAAAACAAAACTATAAGCAGAGAAAACTCTAGATGACCTTGTATATGTTAAAGATGCTTTATATACGTCACCATACCTATACTCCTGAAAGTGATGACCTGTAGGGAGCTTTCCCCTTAAGAAAAAGCTCTTGAAGTACTCAAACGGCTGTTCAACTGACAAGCACTTGGTACCAGCCAATAAGAAACGTCTTAGCCCCCTGACAGTTGAATACATTATAACAGCACTATAAATAGAGCCAGTTCCAAAGCACGGGATGGCAATTTTGCCATTTGGGTGGTAGTCTCTACCTTGGGTGGGAGGCTGGGAGGCTAGGCTGGGAGGCTGGGAGGCTAGGCTAGGCTAGGCTAGGCTAAGCAGTTTTCAAAAGACATTTTTACTTCAGGGCTATAAGACCAGAGCTCTTAGGATTTTTCTCCGTGTTACTGGCATGGGCTTATTTAGACTTAAAACTTAGATGATAATTAGCATTCACTCAGGACAACGGCTGTTTCTCTTCCCCTCTTCAATTTTAACAATTGTCTGTTCGTTTCTCCCCTCCTTTTGTGACTCACCTTCAAAGAAAAATAAAGGCACCCGAATTCAAAGCCGGCTAAGAAGGGTTTGATATCTCAGCCCCCCATCCCTGCCGGCCAGGGTACCCCAGGGGGGCGAATAGAATGACCAATTTATTGATTAGCACAGATATGGGGAAAAGCAATTTGCAAGCCATGCCCCCATTCTTGTTAATTAGTAACTCTCATAAATGGAACAAAGATTTTTAACCTACAGTATGTAATCAAGACTACAGCTGGCAAATTCTATGCCATTCCCCTGCAATTTTTCCTACAGCTTATGTTTTGAGCACTTGGTCTGTAGACAGTAGCACTGCTCTGAAAGACTATAGAACTATTTGGTAGAAGAGGATACTAAAGATGGATCAATGAAGATAGTTGAATTTCCCTGGTTCTGGTTTACTCTGTTTCATGAAGTATTCAGATATGAAATCTCTCTTTACATGCCCCTATCATTGTGAATGGAGCATCCCTGCCACTATGTGTTCTCCATAGGTCACTGATAGACTAAGCTCTCTGGAACTATGAGTCAAATAAATGTTTCTCTGTGAATTGTTTCACTCTCTTTTAATCATAGCACTAAGAAAGGTAAGATATAAGAAATAGGAGTTCTGGAAAAATTAGTTTAATAATAAAATGTTCCTGGGAAACTGATAATAAAAACAGTCATAAAATGCCACAATTTGCATATTAGAGTGACAATTGTTCAGAACACTAACACAATGGATTATCAGTAAGGAAGCATAACAGGGAAATCTTTTCACTGATCATCAGAACACAAAATAAGGCAGCCATTTTAGAATACACCTTTTAATTTTTCCTATATAAATTTAAATGTAATTTTTAATCAATCAATTACAATCCATGATATTTGTTCAATGAAAGTTCATAGAAAAATATAAGTGTTGGTGTTTTTGTGCTAAATATTTAAATGTCCCAGATCTGGAATCAATTGCAATATCATCTTCAGATGCATGTAGGAACAAGAATATATACAAATTCTGGTGATATATACTCTAAACAAAGTTGTAAAGACATGAAAAATTAATATAATATAAAAAGAATATGACTATGTCAAATTAAGTAATCTCAAAGAGCTAGAGAGTGTAAAATGTCACCTGTATGTTAATTTGTAAGAGGAAGAATAAAGGTGATAGAGACTATGAACTGGGAAATGTTGGTGAGAAAGGAAGGATTTTCTAAGGCAGTGATACTAACTTATATGTTCTTATGGGAGAGGACACATGTCATCATTTTGCTCAGGTTGCCTGTGATTAAAAAATAATCTTGAACCATTGCAATATTTCCAGATGAAATATGTAATTTCATGTGAGTTCTGTGACTTTAGGACATTTTTATCTGTGAAACAAGATATAGTTAGTAGTTTATATATTTGTGAAACATGGAGATAAGGAAACTTTAATGCTACCTTTACATTTTACTTTGAGCCTAAAAGAATTCTAAAATAACTTCCACTCACTTAGAAAATATGTATGACTTACCAAGAAATATTAAATAAACAAAATTTGTATGTGAATTATCTATTATGAATTTGAAAATTAACTATTCTCAGTGATATATATACTCAGAAAGCTAAAACTTTCAGGATCTATAGTATCTTTAGTATTATAATTGCTAAAACACTTAGAAGTATAATGATTCTAAATTAATCATGCTTGTAATAAGTATATTTTTTCTTCAAAGCAATATTTCACATATTTTATAAGTGGTATAAACAAATTAGAAGAATTATCTGTATAAATTATAAACATTGTAGATTAAAATTTGTCTTTCTTTAATATATACTCAGTTTATAATCATTTTCCATATAATTTCTGCCTGAATTCACACACAAGTCATGGATTTCTTTATGATCTTCTAAAATAGATTCATAGAGCAGAACTTACTGAAAGATCACTCATAGAACATACTTATAAATACATGTGTAATAGAATCACATGCTGCAGGATATCCTAAAAATGACTTTGTTCATATGCAAAACATATTCCATAGAAGCTGGAAAAGAAAGAAGGTGGATATATCCTGGCAATGATGCTTTAATGATTATGATTTCACTCAAAATTGCAATATAAATTTTTGCTATCACGAAAAATTGAAAGTCAAAAGCAGGTTTGTATAGTTTGTGGATGGGAGGAGAGAGATAGAGAATGTCAGTAAATGAGTGCGATATTGTAGATAGAAGAGCCTCAATTCCTAAATATTTCATCATCTGAAAAGTTTATATCAGTAATATTAGTAATATGTCACTATCAATTTAATGTTTGTTTTGAACATTGTGAGTTCCTGTTTTTACCCAGTCAGAAAAAATTGTATGTAAAAATAAAACTGATAATGGTATGGAATATTATAAAATACACAGGGTTATAATGTGTAAAATGTCCTTGTCAAATTTGTCACAGCATGGTAATATTTCTTTTAATTTAGTTTGGTTTTGTTTTCTTAAGGCACATCTCACCGCACAGACAAATTAGACTTGAAACACACCATGTCAGTAATTTTACTCATTTTGTTATGACACATTGTTCTTTACTCCCTACATGCAAGATCTATGAATTCCAATAAATAATTCTCTAGCTTTTACTGCAGGGCATGTTTTCTAAGAGAATTGCTATATGGTTCTAGATGTGTATTTATTTGAAATTGTTCTGTGCCGGCAGTGTAACAGGTGCTTGTATAGGTGCTGTGTTTTCTATAGCTCAAAAGCAAAATGAAATGATAGGAACAAATTTGGTTCTGAAGATCACAGATATGAGAATCTGTTCTTCCTTTCATAGTACATTTGCCCAAGGACATACTAGACAATCTTAGGTGTCTCTTATTTGAGCATCCTGATTTCTCTCCTGAGAAGCCTTGTTATTCTTTGGTTTGTAACAGTAGTCTTTCTTGTATGTAATCAAATGATTCTTCAGGCTACATGGCAAGAAACATGTACTGGTCGTGTCTGCTCTTGCTTTTGAACATCACATAGTTCTCAGAGACATGTGATTTGATTTGAGCAATTGCCACAAAAATTCTTTTGATGCCACATTTCTGTAAGTATTTTAAAGTTTTATTTCCTGTATCTGCAACATGCCCAGTACTGCATTCTTGAAAGTTCACCTCCAAATACGTTGAACTTAATGACAATGTTTTAGGCAATTTTCCTCACTAAACTACAATATTTCTATGCATAAGAACTTATTTTATTTTTATTCTTACGGTTTTAGATTTTATCAAATTTTGTGCCATAAAGGTCTTGTTTTAATAAAAATATTTAATTTTTAGGATATTCTTATATTTATTTTTTTGTGAATGACCCATGTATCAATATTTCTCCAATGCTTCTGGATTTTAGAAGCATCAGGACTCCCTCTTTCTCTCTCCCTCTCCCTCTCCCTCTCTCTCTCTTTCTCTCTCTCTCTGTCTCTCTCTCTCTCTTTCACACTCTCAATTTCCCCCTCTTGCTCTCTATTATCTTTCTTAGTCTCTTCAAATAATAGAAGGGAAGTTTTCTTTAATGAACAACCTAAAAACTAGAATTGTTTCATATCATTACACTTGGAATAAAAGAACTTTTGTGCCTAGAAATAAACTCAAATATTAAAATATATTGTGTTATTAGCATATTTCTGTCAGCCTTTTGTACCACAATTTTATTATTTAAATTTCAGTATTATTGAGAATTTTTACTGATATCAAAGCATATTTGTTGAAAGGATTTATTAATTAATTAACTGAAGGAAAAGTGTTATTACATTTGTTTTCTGTACCTAATTTTTTCTGCTAATATTTAATATAATACTGTACACAGTTGACATCCTGTGATTCTTTTATTTTATGATTATGAATCATTTTCTAGTACTTATAGTGTCTCAAGTTCTCATTCTTAGCTTATAAGTTGATTTTTTAATTTATATTTGATTAGTGTATAGTGTACATTAGTGAACTCAATGTAATATTTTCACACACGCATACTTTGTGCATTATTCACATGCAGCTTTTCTTTCTTTAACCTCACCCTTCTTCCAAACTTCTGTTAATGACCACTCCATAACCAGTATGACATTTTTGAGCTTCTCTATATTAAAAAAATATGACAATTAAACCTGTTATTACAAACTTACCAGATTCATAGCCAAGGGTATATAATGCATTCTGAAACATATATACTATTCTAATAGCTTAATGTTTTCATTTGTATTTCATTTAGTCCTATAAGTATCTGATATGCTGTATTAAATAGGAATGATTATATAACTTAAATATTTTAAGTTCTGAATAAAAATTAAACTACCTTTGCAATAAACACACACACATATGTGTATATATATATATATTATATAAATTACTAGCATTTCTATGTGTGAGAACTTAAACAATATGCCTTTCAATTCCATTCGCTTTTTTTCTACAAGTGTCATTTTACTCTATTTTGTTGGGCAATAATTTTGTTCTTCCCCTCTTAATTTTCTTCTCTCTCTCTCTCTCTCTCTCTCTCTCTCTCTCTCTCTCTCTCTCTCTCTCTTTCTCTGTGTATGTGTGTGTGTGTGTGTGTGTGTGTTGTACATTATTCATTAATCCATTCAAAGATCTAAAAGATGTTTCCACATTTTTTTTAATGCAAATACAATGAGTTTATTTTCCTTTGTGTCAGGATCAACCTTCTATTAGTCCTTGAAGATGAGTGATAAGATGGCTACCCTGAATGGTTATTACAAGCAGTTTTTATACTTTCTAGTAGCACAGGTCACATCAGTAAGGTTACACTTCAAATTTATTGGTTAAGCATATTGTCCTTTAAATAGCAAATGTGGGCAGATCATGACACACATTTGAACTTTATCTGGCACTTTATAGAAGGTCAGGTGACTATTCAGTCAGTACATTCTGTGGTTTTTCTGAGAATTTTTTACTTAAGAATGTTTCTGTGCATGGAGAATGGAAGTAGGCCTAGTCTTGACCCTAGGTATGAGGGAGAAGCTGTAAGCTGGATATGGGACTGGAAAAAACCCTTAGGGTCCCTCATTCCCCCCTCCTCGTTTTTTTTGTTCTAGCTCCACTCTTGGAGCTAAGCTCAGGGGTCCCTGGTATCTTACTCATATTCTTTAGGTCCTGTCCTCAGGGTCTCATAGTGGTGCAGGATCATCAGCTCTACTGCTCCTATTCTCTTTTATGAAGGCTGTTAGATTGTTTAATAAGTAGGGCCCAAAAGTCAACAATAGCAGGAGAACAATTAGGGGTCCCAAAAAGCCGGATATGAGGGTAGTTAACCAAGAGGAGGAGTTAAACCAAGACTCAAAACAGCCCCAAGTCTGTTCTCTTTCTCTCTTTCGCTTGGCTAGCTCTTCTCTCATTCCTCATCTTAATATTTGTGATAATGTGTCTCTGTCTTTTAGTTAGAGTAAGGTTTGTCTATCTTGTTGATTTTTTTCAAAGAACCAGCTCTTCATTTTATACATTCTTTCTATTGCTTAGTTTCTAATTTTTGATTCAGCCCTGACTTTGATTATTTCCTGCTGCCTATTCCTCTTGGTATGTTTGCTTTTTTGTTACTGCTTTAGAGCTTTCTGGTATGCTATTAAGTTGGGAGTTTGAGATATCTCCAACTTCTTTATGAAGATACTAAGTGCTATCACCTTTCAGAAAGGAAAATGGAGATATAATAACAGAAAGTGAGGAAATTAAAAAAAATCATTAGGCCTTACTTCCAAAGGCTATATTCCACAAAATTGGAGAATCTAAGTGAAATAGGTGATTTTCTAGAACACTGATGCCAATTACCAAAGTTAAATAAAGATCAGGTAAACTATTAAATAGACCTATATACCCAAAGGAAACAAGCAGCCATTAAAAGTCCCCCCACTCCAAATAAAAGCCCAGGGCCAGATGATTTTAGCACTGAATTCTGTCACTCTTTCAAAAAAGAGTTAATACCAATACTGCTCAAACTATTCCACAAAACAGAAACAGAAGTAACTTTGCCAAACTCATTCTGATAGGCCACATCATCATAATACTTAAACAACATAAAAGACTCAATAAAGAAAGAGAATTTCAGAATCAATCTTTATAGTACACATTGATGAAAATACTGAATAAAATACTATAAAATACTCACAAACCCAATTCAGAGACCCATCAAAAATATTCACCATGATCAGACTTCATCCCATAGAGGCAGGGATGTATATCAAAACTAATCAATATCATCCACCATGTAAATAAATTAGCAAAAGAATCACATGATCATCTTATTAGATGCTGAAAAAGCTTTTGACAAAGTCTAATACAACTTTATATTAAAAGAGTTGTAGAGATGAGTGATGTAAGGCACATACTTGTGGGACAGTAGACCATGAGAAGTAGCCTGGTCCTTGGTTAAACTAAGGCTAGAAGCCCTGGAAAGTAGGAACTTTGCCTGCTTCCATGCACCAACCTCTGTCACTAGCCACAGGTCTCCCCCATAGATTTGTGGCCATCACTTGTGTAGTGGCAATGGCCCAAGCCCCTTCTCAAGCAGATGAGGAAAAGGACATGACCTATGTTCATGTAGGCACAAGACAGATTTCCATTCTAATGAGATACATGGAGGACTGGCGGGCTTGACCAATAAGCTTTCTTTATCAGACATTCCTCCCTGAAGAATGTCTCTCGGGCTCACTCTGAAAAGTGGGATATGGTTTTACACATCCACTTTCTGCCATGACAATAAATGCCTTAAAACCATGGACTGCCTCTTTTCATCTGGATCCTCCTTAGGGAGGCACAGAGATTGTCTTTGCCTAAAGAACTGCTGTCTAATCTCCTGAAGAAGACCTCTCTGCACTGCTAGCCATGATGGCCATCAAACCCAAGCAAGCAGTCAAACAAAGAACTCTCCCTACCTGCAGGACCAGCTGGAGTTCCCCCTTACCCCTTGGCCCCAGGGCTAGATCCAGTCTTTGGGACCCCACTCCATTCTCTGCTCTTCCACCAGCCTGGATATCAGAGAGCCTGAGAACCAGACTGCCCTGGGCTCTTTGCAGACCCTGGGTCCCCCATCCAGCTGTCTTTCCAAGCTTTAGACTGTGCTTTCCCACCCCCATAGTGTGTCCTGGTGATTGCCTACAGCCCAGCACCCTCCAAACAAATGCATGGAACAAATGTAGTCTGTTGCTCTGCGTTTTGACTCCACAAGTAGCCATGCCCTGTGGCGAAGCAGACATGGGACCCACAATCCTACACATACTTAAACACAATAAAGGACAATATACAGCAAGCCAATAGCCAACATCACATTAAGAGGTATTTATGAGAAACTTAAAACAATTCTACCAAAATCAGAGACAAGACAAGGCTCTCCACTCTCTTCCTATCTCTTTAATACAATACTTGAAACTCCAGCTAGAGCAATAAGAGAACTAACACAGATAGTATGATTGCATAGATAAATGACTACAAAACTTCTACCAGATAATTCCTACAACTGAGGAACAGCTATACCCTCAACAAACAAAAAACAACAAAAAAAACCCCCCAAAATCTCAAAAAGTCAGTAGCCCTTCTTCATAGAAATTTTAAAGAAACTGAGAAAGAATTCAGGGAAATAACATTCTTTATGACCAAAAGTAATATAAAATACCTTCTTTAACTCTAACCAAGCAAGTGAAAGACCTGTATGACAAGAACTCCAAGCCCCTGAAGAAAGAAATTGAAAAAGATATCAGAAGATGAACACATATCCCATGCTCATGGATTGGTAGGATTAGCATAGTAAAAATGGTCAAAAATAATTTACAGATTTAGTGCAATACCCATCAAAATTATAACACAGCTTTCTATAGACATTGACAGAACAATTCTCAATTTCATATGGAAAAAAATCCAAACAAACAAACAAAGCCAGAAATCCAAAACAATACTGTACAATAAACTTATTTCTGGAGGTATCAATATCTCTGACTTCAAACTATACTATATATCAGTACTATGAACACGTGAATGATATTGGTACAGAAACAGACAGGCTGAACAATGGAATTAAGTTGAACATGCTGAAATAAACCCACATATCTATAGACACTTGACTTTGACAAAGAAGACAAAACCATGTAATGGAAAAAAGAAAGTGTCCCTTGTCATCCAGAAAATGCAAATCAAAACGAAGTGACCTTAAGATTCGATCTTATAATCATCTGATTGGCTAAAGACAAAAAACTCAATGCCTGCAGTAGTATAGACTTCTTGATGTTTATGGGAGTGACTTCAGCTGAGACTCCTAGCAGCAGGGGATATGGAACCTGAAGTCACCATTTCCTGTAGCCAGACAGCATCCTCACTAAATGGATTAGTACATCAACCCACTAACAAACTTTCTACCACAAATTTGTCCTGTCTACAAGAAAGGCAGGGTCAAAGATGGAGGAGACACTAGGGGAATCCACAACCAATCACCAACCCAACTTGAGAACCATTCCATTGGCAAGAATCAATCCCGGACACTATTAATAATTTTTTGTTATGATTGTAGATAGGAATCTAACATAACTGTCCTCTGAGAGGCTCTACCTAGAAACTGATGGAAGCAGATGCAGAGACCCACAACCAAACATTGAATGGAGCACATGGAGTCTAGTGGAAGAGTTGAGAGAAGGATTTTGAGACTGGAGGGTGTCTATATGACCAAAAGAACCAACTTACCTGGACCAATGAGGGCTTACAGAGATTGCACTACCAACCAAAGAGCAAGTTTGGGCTGTACCTAAGTTCTCTGCACATATTTAGCTTGGTTTTCATGCAGTTCATCCAAGAACTGGTGCCTGGGCTGTCCCTGAATCTGTTACCTGACTGTGGATCCCATTTATCTAAGTGTACCACCTCATCTGAACTCAGTGGGAGAAATACTTCTAGTCTTGCAGAGACTTGATGTGCAAGGTTAGGGATATCCACTGAATGCCTCCACGCTATCCAAGGAGAAGGTTAAGGGGTATGGGGATAGGGGAGAAACTGTGGGAGTGTGAGACCAGGAGGAGGGAGACAGTAGATAGACAGATAAATAAATAAATAAGTACATAAATACATAAACAGGGAAAAGATTTGTGCTAGTACAATTGTTGTGTTCAAGTATCTTTTTAGTATTTCTTTTGATATATACTAGAGAAGGAATAGCAGAATATGTTTTTAGGTTTTGAGATCATTAATTTTCTACTTAATAGACAACATATTTTTTTGAAATTGTCATTAAAACTCATATGGTCACATTACTGCAGTCTTGAAATCTATTCTTCAGCAAGTCCGTGATTTGAATATTTATTTTCATCTAGTTGTTGGAATAGTTTATTTCTATTTTATGACAATAGCATAGTCAGCATTTCTAGTCATATTTAAATTGGATTTCTTTTGTTTTGAGTTTTTGAGTTCCTTGTGTACTCTCGCAGTTACTTTTCATGTAGATGACTACTTGGAATTTTTCTTCCCTTCTCCAGGTTTTCTCTTCATATTAGTATTTCATTTCTTATAGGACAGATTTTAAATTCAATGTATGCCAATATCTACTTTCACTTTTATTTTCCTTTCTCTTTTTTTCTCTTTGATTGAACTATTTTTTGTACTTTGAGGATCATATATAAGCTGGTGCCTATTGAGAAACATTTTTAATGCTGTTTTACTCATTTTTAACCTTAGTAGATTCAGGGCTTACATTAAGCCCTTTAATTCAGTTTGAGGCAATTTTCATGTTAGTAGAAAAGAGTCACTTTATTCTTGTGTAGAGGATAGCTCACTTTCCCAGAACCGTTTATTGAAGACTCTCCCTACCTTATATATGGTTCTGAAATCATTGTCAAAGGTTAGAAGTGCATAAATGTGCAAATTTATTTTGAGTACTTTATACTATTCTAGATGTTTAGATGTTTGTTTTATGCCCATGAAACAATACTTTGTTTACTACATCAAACAAAATCACATGAAATCAAGTATTTTGGTGTATCTAGTTTGATTGTGTTTGAGATTTCATTAACTATGATATTTTGTTCATGGGACTAATCAAAGTCACACTGTCTGTAAAACAAAATCTAAGCATGAATTAATAAATGAAGTAAGTCATCTCTAAATCAAACTAAGAAAATACAAAAACATACAAAGCTAAAAAAGACCAAAAGTATGGAAAAATCTTTCATGTTAATGGATTGAAAAAGATATGGGTTCTAAGGCATCCTTAATTCCTTAGTGTAGGTACCTAGGTGGTATTTGTCAACATTTTAAAGTTAAAGCTAGATATTACTATTTTAATTCTTTGCACTCTTTTTCTTATTCTGTAATGTTTTCAAAGATGAATTGTAACATACAAGGTAATCCAACAGGAGTGCGGTCATTTAGAATTGTTGCTTTTAGGAAAGTTAGAAATTAAGGTTTCTCAAAAGAAAGTTTGTCAAAGATAAAACTGTCTAGAACAGGCATAATAGAACTGGATGAGGTTGTATAAGCGTGTGCACATTTGAGTGAACCACATGAGTTAAGCTTGGCATGGTGGCAGATGCCCTTACTCCCAGAACTTGGAAGGCAGAGACTGGTGGATCTCTGTGAATTTAAGGGCAGCTTGGTTTACATAGTAAGTACTAGCCCAGGTAGGGCTACAAAGTAAGGCTCTCTCTCAAAAAAAAAAA
>JADRCC010550279.1:0-10561 GCA_019843855.1 Hylomyscus alleni
ACTAATAATGAACATTTGCAAATAAAGCTGTTTGGGCAAAAGGGTATACTCTGTAAGAAACTGTAGTTTCAATGGTTAGGTTTTTGTTGTTTAAATTTTTGTTTGTTTGTTTGTTTTCTTTTGGAGGGGAAGGTTCCAAAGGCAGAGGGCAGATGTGGAGGGACAGGGAGTGGAGTGGGAATGGGATACTTAACATGAACTTCAAAGAGTCAATAAAAAGTTTTTCTTTTTTAATGAACAGAATGGTATTATGTTCCATTTTTAAAAATTATTTTTAATGTCTGGCTCAAAAGACACCAAGATTCACAAAGATGCTCCAATAGGTATCCAAACTGTTTCACAAAGTTGTAATAAATAAATAATACAGCATCATATGTTTATTTTCATTCCTATCCAACACTACAGATTAACAATGTAAAAACAAACAACAAAAAAAAAAGTACATCAAGAGATTACAAAGGAGTGCAGATGTCTAAGGGAACTACCAACCAAGAGAAAAGTTACAATGTTCCCTTCCCAAACCCAAAATCCCAGGACACCCAGGCTCCCTCTCCACTTCCCAACACAAGCACCACAGGAACCTGCAGAACACAGAGACCTAAGAACATCACCTTCTACCTCAGAGTCACTGTGCCAGCAATTCACTCTGTGTCAACCCTGGTCAGAGAAACTTCCCTTTGCAGTGGCAGCCATTAATACAGACCCATCACTGGTCAAAGTGCTGAGAGAGTGACTGCATGCTCAGCCCTTTCCCTCAAGGCTCATGGAACTCCACACAAAAGAGGAGAAAAAGACATGTAGGAGCCAGAGAATGAGGAGGGACACTATGAAATCCTGTCTTCCCCACGTGACACGAACACATAGCAACTACAAGTGCACAAGACCTCCCCAAGATCATGCCAGCCCACATTCCAGAATGGACTCAGAAAGAGTAAAGGAGGCCCCACTTCCTAGCCTGGATGGCTGCCGAGGGGGGATCAAGTTTCTCTGTTGCTGTGGCTAGTAGCAGATTGCCCATACCAAGTGCAAGGCCTCACATACAATGGGGGTAGAGAAGGAAGAAGAAAGAGGTGGGGTTAGGACTTGAATAAAAATACATCCTTTGTTTTGTTTGATTTTGTTTTGTTTTGTTTTATTTGTTTTGTTTTGTTTTTGAGACAGGGTTTCTCTGTATAGCCCTGGCTGTCCTGGAACTCACTCTGTAGACCAGGCTGGCTTCAAACTCAGAAATCTGCCTGCCTCTGCCTCCCAAATGCAGGAATTAAAGGCATGCGCCACCATTGCCCAGCTATAAAAATACAACTTAAAATGATATATATTTTTTAAAATAACATATGGCCAGGCATAGTGGTACATATCTAAGGTCGCATTTCTTGGGAGGGAAAGACAGGAGTTCTACTACATAGTGAGTTTCAGGACAGTCTAAGTAAGTTACATGATACAAAAACTCAAAAACTGCATCTGGAGACACAGCTCAGCAGTGAGTTCTTGCTGGTTTTCTGGAGGGACCAGTTTGGTTCCTAGCAACCCTGTTGGGCAGCTCACAACTGCCTGCAGCTCCAGCTCCAAGGGATCTGAAGTCTATACTGGTCTTCCTAGTAACCTGCACACATACAGACACATGAAAAAGGGGGTGGGACAAATTAAATAAAATAAATATGGGTGATTGTGGCACATACCTTTAATCCCCCCCCAAAAAAGTTAAATACAGCTTATGAAAATAAGTACCTTATGAATTCATCTAGGCACACCCCATTGATAATAATGAACCATCAGCTCCTAACAGCCTACCCCACTCAGTCGCTTCAGCTAAACATCTGCTACTCTAATTCTGCTCCACAATGAAATTTTATTTCAGAATTGTGTCTGCTGACAGAAAAACAAGAAATTTTGAGAATAGTACTAAGACTATCAGTGTTATGTTTTGAATAAGAAATATAATTCTTTAATAGAACTACAATAGAAAAGCAGGAAATACATAATCATTTCTATTGTTTTAAATTTGATTCTTTAGGCCTTCCAGAGGATTAATCCTTAAAAATGTCTTAGGTCTCCTAAACTCTACACTGGAAACGAAAAGATGCATGATAACTAATCCAGTTTACAATGTTCATCTACTATGTACACAAAGACACCGGTTTAAACTGTACATCAGAATCACCTACGGAGGGGCTGGAGAGATGGCTCAGCAGTTAAAAGCACTGGCTACTCTTCCAGAGGGCCTGGGTTCCACTCCCAGCACCCACATGACAGCTCACAACTGTCTTTAACTCCAGTTCCAGGAGATCCAACATCCTCTTCGGTACTTCTTAGGCAATGTATACAAATTGGGCACACAATTACATGCAGGTAAAACACCCAAACACATTAAATAATAATAAACCTTAACAAAGAAAAACGAATTACCTAAGGAGTCAAGAGAAACTCCAAAATGCATGCCAGGACAATTAAATCATAATCTGGGGACTTGTAAATTTCCCAACTGACTTCAATATGAGGTCAAAGTTGAAAACAGCTGGTTTTAATTATGTGGGCCAACTTGAAAAATAAAACCAAACCCCAGCAAATGCCAAACAAAGAAAGTTACTAAACTGCAAGAGAAAGTAGAAACAAGAAACGTGGATTCAGTAGCACATTTTACCAGTTCTAATCTGCCTTACACTTCTAACTCAAGATGGACTGAAAGCTAAAACAGTCAATTTGCAGTATTCACAGTAGCTTGTATCTAAGCAAGCACTGAGTTGGTGAACATAGAGCTCACTGCTCCAGATGAAACAGAGGCCTTTCTGCATCTCTTACCACAATTTCAGTCAACCACTAATAAACCTTTTTTATGTGTTTCTTTTTAAAGATTCCTCATTGAGTTGAACATATAGTAGTTCATCAGTAGAGCAGTTGTCTGGGAGGCCTTACCCTGGGCCCCCAGCACCATAATCAATCAATCAATCAATCAATCAATCAATAAATGTCACTTATTTACTATACACTGTTAATTCATCAACATCAAATTCACAGCCACAGCACTATAATTTATGCTTCAGTGAATCTTATCTGACACAAGCACTTTCTCTAAAGCACATGATAGCACTCAGGACCCCTAAATAGCACTTTAATAGTAGGCTTGCAGCTAATTTTAAACACAGAAAAAAAGCACAAAAATGCAAAACTCAGGACATCAAAGTGAACCCCAGAAAGGACATTTTCTTGCAGTCAGCTCAATAGTGCCTTGTCTGACCTTCAGTGTGTGCTTAGGGGAACACATCCTCACTGCTTTGCAAATGTGACCCCAAAACACTTTCACAACTGATTCAGGGTTTCAGATAAATATAAGCAAGAGGTGGATTCAAATACAGAATCTGCAATAATTCTTCTCAAAGTCTAGTATACCTAATGTCCTATCAGATTCTCTCCTTAATGTACAAAGTAAGCTTAATTTCTACATTTTATTTCCACAACTGAAAACATATTTTATGAAGTCATTTGTAAAATGTAGCTACAGTTTAAAGAATAGGTTAAGTTTATACCTGGAACAGTTGACCTGTAAGATGTCTGTCCTATGGCATTTTTAAAAGTCTAATGCCAGTACACCTCTTTTAATTATAATGAAGATCAACATAGATCAGCATTTAATTGGGATTTAATTTAATTGGGATTAAAGGCAATTTTTAGTAGAGCTACAATATATATTCTCTGCAGACAGCTCTCCATTTACCAGCCTGAGAATATCAAACCTGATGGACTTTCAGTATGGGAATATTTAACTTTAGAAGGAAAATAAGCTGCCATGTAAACATTAAATACACCATACACCATATTCAAAAAGGAACTTTATTAATCAAAGACCTAAATGTATGCGCTACAATTCTAGTACTTAGAAAATACAGATGTAGCCGTGGGTGGAGGTACTCAGCTCTAATCCCAGTATTTGTGAGGCAGGGCAGGCTGATCAGTGAGTTTAAAAGCTAGCCTCATCTACAAATGGTGAACATATACAAACTCTTACAGGGTTGGAGCGATGGCTCCATGGTTAAGAGTGCTGGCTGAGGACTCTAGTTTGGTCTTAAACACCACTTCCGGTGACTCACATGGCCTGTAACTCCAGTTACAATACTCTCTTCAGGCTTCTAGTCAACACTCACACACACATACACATAATTAAAAATAAAGTCCAAGGTGGTGACCCATACCTTTAATCCCAATAGTTCAAAGATCAGGCTAGCCTTGAACTCAGAGATCTGCCTGCCTCTAACTCCTGATAGATGGAATTAAAGGTGTGAGCCATCTATAGCCGTCTTCAAACCCAGCATTGAAGAGGAGGAAGCTGGAGAGATGGCTCAAATGGTTAAGAGTACTGGCTGCTCTTTCAGAGGACTCAGGTTCAATTCCCAGCTCACAGTTACCTGTAACTTTAATTCTATAGGATCCCACACCCTCATACAGACATACATGCAAGCAAAACAGCAATGCACTAAAAATAAATAAATTAAAAAAAAAAAAAAAAGAGGAGGAGGAAGGCAGATCTCTGTGAGTTCCAAGCAACCCTGGTAAATTCCAGGCCAGCTAGGGAAACACAGTAAGAACCTTTGTGAAAAAAATAAGTAAACAATTTAATAAAACCTCTTATAACTGAACAATATGGAATTTAATTTCTTAAATGGAAAATGGATTTGAACAGATGCTTCTCCAAAGAAATTATTCAAGTGGTCAATATATAGAAGAAAAGATGTTCAACATCATTAACCACTGATAAATATAAATTTAAAAATAACAATAAGAGCCGGGCAGTGGTGGTGCATGCCTTTAATCCAGCATTTGGGAGGCAGAGGCAGGTGGATTTCTGAGTTCCAGGACAGCCAGGGCTATACAGAGAAACCTTGCCTTGAAAAACAAAGCAAAACAAAACAAACAAAAAACCACAATGAGATGCCACTATACACTAAGATAAACACACACATCACTATTAGCCAGAATGTATATAAGCTGCTTGCAGAAATATGAAAGAGGGCAACCTGCTTGGGGAAAAGCAGTTCCATAGTGTGGTACTATGACTTATAATATGTAACTCTATATAAAAACATAAAATGTCAGTATCCAAGAGTTCCTTATTAGAGGGTTCCAGAGTTTCAGATTAGCCAATTTTGGATCCAAAAGATTTAGGGAGCAGCCAGGTATGAGGAGGTGGAGGCAGAAGCTGGAAGACTGGCTAGCCTGGATTACACAGTGAGTTCAAGGCCAGTCTGGGCTGGAGAATGAAAGCCTATGTATCTGCTTGGCTACTGAGTGGGGAGATGGGGGTTATACCTGTACTGAACATATTTTTGTCATCATTCACACACATACACACACACAAACACATACATACACACACACACATACACACACACACACACACGTAGTACAATGTAACATACCATTACATTGTATTAAGCTTAAACAAGCAAGAGATGATTTAAAGTGTACAAGAGATAGGTCTCAGCAGTTGGAAAACAGCCATGAACAGAAAGTTTGAAGCTACTGTAGACTGCCCTATTTATAAAACACCAGCGCAAGCATGAGCACACACACACATGAATCTGCATATAGTATATAAAAATGTTATGAAAATTTACATAAGGATTTGATCCTCAAGGATTTTGGTATCCTAGCCCCAAAGTGGTAGCATACACCTTTAATAGTGGTGTTTGGGAGACAAAGGCAGGCAGATCTCTGTGAGTTCAAAGCCAGCCTGGGTCTGTAGAGAGAGGTCCAGGACAGCCAGGGATACACAGAGTAACCCTGTCTTGAAAAACTCATTTTACAATTGTGCGGCAAACAGTAGTTCCCTTGGATCCTTTTTATGTCAGTGGCATGCAGAGCTAACTGGGAGTTCCAAGCTATCCTAAGTAGGAAGACTATTTAAAAAAGGACTATCCAATCAGGGAAATTATAGGATTAGAACTGAGGCCCACCCTCCCAATCTCTAGGTAGAGGCTAACAATGGACATGATCACCAATCACCAATGACTACATTGATCATGCTCCCTTAACAAAACCTCGGAAATCCACCAGAGGATAGGTATGCAGCTCAGTTGCTAGACTACTTGCCCAGCATGCATGAAGACCTGCATTCAAACCCCAGCACTGTATAAACAGTCTTAAGGGACCATCCCATCCCTGTAAACCCAGTTACAGGCAAGAGATAGAAACAGGAGGATCAGAAGTTCAGGTTCGTCCTCAGCTACACTGTCTCATGGGGAAAAGTCTAGCAAAGTTGGTTTTGAAGAGCCTGTGAGTTGAACAAGAAATCATCTGCATTCCAACCCTAAGGAACAGTCCAAAGCTTGAGACCCTTAGGAATCTCACTGTGTGCTGCCGCATCAGGCTCTTTATATGTATCCTTTAAAATACCTTCACTGCTGAGCATGGTGTTGAATGCCTTTACTCCCAGCACTCTGGAAGCAGAGGAAGATCTCTGTTGAGTTCAAAGCCAGCATGGTCTATGGTCTAAGACAACCAGGCTATGTTGAGATTCTGTCAAAATAACAGCAGCAACAAAACCCTTCATAGTTAGGTGTGGTGACTTGTGTCTGTAGTGTCAATACTCAAGAGACTAAGACAGAACTGCCAACAAGAAATCAGAAATTCCTTCGTAACACACAACCAACTGTGTCCACTATCTCGAGTGCTATGAGCCAACTCAAGAAAATTATTAAAAGGGAAGGGGAGTTACTTAGCTGAGAATCTAATCAGACAGAGGCTGGAAGTAACCTGGGACTCTCTGCTTGCACTGGTATCTAAGCAGGGGGCGTCCTGGTAGGACTTGTATTAACTCTGGCCAGTATACGAACTGGACTGAACTGTAGAGCATCCACGTGGTATCAGATAAATGCTTTATGGAGGAAATGAACTCAGAAGTAAAGTATCAAGTGTTATGAGTACAGAACATAAGAAAAGTTTTCTCTATGGGCTTAGAAAATTAAAATATAACAATTCCACTCCTCAATACACATCTGAAACAAATTAAAATGTGTATAGACATGAAGAATGTACACACCATCATCCAGAGGCATTGTTCATCACAATGTGGGAAGAATCTCAACTATCAACTGAATGAATGAAAACAGGAAAAAAATCAACTTGACAAATGAATAAACAAACCCTTAAAATATAAAATAGACTATTACTTGTCCCCAGCCCCTGAAAACACTGATAAGATCTGCACCAGAGGTGGTGGCGAATGCTTTTAATCCCAGCACTTGGGAGGCAGAGGCAGTCGGATTTCTGAGTTCCAGGCCAGCCTGCTCTACAGAGTGAGTTCCAGGACAGCCAGGACTACACAGAGAAACCCTGTCTCGAAAAACCAAAAAAAAAAAAAAAAAAATAAAAGGATCTGCACCAGAGATAAACTCAGAGTCACAAAGCTTACGAATCCAGCTATTCTGGCTTTCTTGAGGCTGGGGGAAAGAGGAACATGGCAATGATTGCAAACACCAGGCTTCTTTTGGGGTTGATGAAAATATGAAAAACAGAATTCATGGGGTGGATATATCAAAAGCCTTGCTATATACTTTATAACACATGAACTCCTTTCATATTTATTTATGTGCTCCATACATATATAGCCCAAGCTTCACCACTGAGCTATAACCCAACCTATACACTTAAAGAGAATAGGCCTTGACAAGTGGCATAGGAGGCTCACAGTTTTACTTGGCCAGGTCTCGAGTTATGAAGATGACTGGCGGAGGAGGCACACTAACTGGAGTCTGACTTCCTCCCTCCTTTCTATGATGTGAAAATAGTCTTCATATGACAAATAATCATAAAAGAAATCTGTTTTTTTCTACTGATCATCAATACAAAGACCAGAAATGAAAAGGACAAGCAAAACAAAACCCTTGCTGGAGAGTTTAAATTTGGAGTCCTACAGTATCTCAGTTAAAACTTACAAGCAACTCAAAAAATTTGTGAAATGAGATAATCTGCAAGTTTATCAAATATGGCTATTTTGTGCTTAGTAGAAAAAGTTATACAACTAAAAATGCAAAACTAGAATGAAATCCAAGTTTCCTGGATTCCAGAAACTGTGCTCACGAACTCATTCACCAGTCATACAGCCGTATGCAGAGGAAGTGGTGGGCTAGTTAATTTCCAATAAATCCTAATCCGGAGGGACTCAGCAACGTGAGTTACTAGTATGGGGGAGAAGTGATGTTTGTCCTGGCTAGTCAGGAAGGCCACCCTGGGAGAGGTTAAGGTCTTAGCTCCGTGATTCTCACCCTTCCTAATGCTTTATACAGTTAGTTCCACATATTGTAGTGAACACAACCATAAAATTATTTCCTTGCTACTTTATAACTATTTTGCAACTGTTTTGAATCATACTGTAAATATCTGATTGAAGGATGTTTGATACATGACCTCTGTGGGATTGCGACCCACATGTTGAAAACTGCTTAGTCCTGTCATAGTCTGAGCAAAGTAAGAAAGCCAGTCAGGTTATGACTGAAGTAGTCACTTGCCTTTTGTCTAATGTGCTGGAAAAAACAGTAAGGGTCCAAAACTGAAGCTGGAAAATCATCTGTGAAACTGCTAATATAAAATCCAGGAAGAAATGATAATGTAAAATACAAAAAGGGGATCATTTCTGGGTCTCTCGTGCAGGTAGAATTGACATAATCTGCGTATGGTCTGATAATGGGGTGGGATGAATCTAAGGGTCTATCTAATTGAGAAGTAAAGACGTTGGTGAGTACCAACAAAGAGAAAATGTGTTTAGGAAAGAGAATTCAAAAAAGCAATTTCATAGCTTGGGTGTGATGGTTCGTGTCTGTAACTGTAAAAAAAACTTGGAGGATTACAATTTTACAGCCACTCTAGGCTACATATTAGGAGATCCTGTCTCATTACAAAATAGAAGTATTTTATACACGTTTACCTCTCCACTCTTCTGTTTTAACCACTCCATTGCATACTGGTTTTATGTAGCATAGGTTCATTTGCCTCTGATTCCAAAGTCCATGTTGTTTATCCCTAATAGTTTTTATGAAGGCATCTGAATGATAAGAGTTCTTTGTTTTGTT
This sequence comes from Hylomyscus alleni, assembly GCA_019843855.1. NCBI lineage: Eukaryota > Metazoa > Chordata > Mammalia > Rodentia > Muridae > Hylomyscus > Hylomyscus alleni. Next base: position 9,063 of record JADRCC010550279.1, read on the forward strand.
CTAAACATCTCAGAGGCATGCATTATTCCTTTGTGATCAAAAACCTATCCTCAAAAACTATCAAAGGAGGAAAGTTTTAAAACACCTGAAAAACTCAAGTCTTTTGAAGATTATCAATCACAAGCAGATACCAATTCCAGAGAGATACAATGCATGTCATCAAGTAAATGCTCTGTTTAAGTAAGTAGCAAACTAAGTGCACCATCTGAAAGACACCAGATCACACTTTTAATTCTCCTCAATGATAAAGAGTGCCTTTAACAGTAGAAACTCAGGGCTGGCAAGATGGCTCAGCGGGTAGGAGCACTGACTGTTCTTCTGAAGGTCCTGAGTTCGGATCCAAGCAACCACATGGTGGCTCACAACCACCCATAATGAAATCTGACGCCCTCTCTGGTATGTCTGAAGACAGCTGCAGTGAATTGCAGGTCGGAGCAAGCAGGGCCTGCAGAGGATAGAACCCAGAGTCTCAAGAACACTAGGCAAATGTGCTACCACTGAACAATCTGCTTGATTCTTGACTGAAAAGTTAACTATTTGTCCCAGTAACTTCTCTACAAAACAAACTTCGTAAAAGCTTTATTACCTACAGATGTACAAGTCTCACTAGATTTCAGAACTTGGTTTCAAATCTGTTTCACTACTTTGTATATATAATTTTGAAGAAGTCACTTCTCCAAATAAGTTCCAAATAAGTATCTTACTGAAACTGTTAAGTCACAATATAAGAGTTACCTGAAAAACTGCAGTAAGAATCAGATTTTAAAAAAAAATATAGAAGTACTTAAAAAAAGTTTTACAAATACATACAAGACAATGACCAATTCTTTTGACTATATAATGTGAATATGGATTTTAAAGTAATAGTGTAGCTATTCAATCTTGCCACTTAAAATCTGCATAACAGATTTTCCTGAAGTAGAATTCATTAAAGCACAACTTGTTATTCCTGAATGCTTCTTCAAGGGGCAAGCCATGAAGGAGTCTCTATTATACTTACAAACTTTGTCCACATTTAAAAGATTAAAGCACTTCCTTCCTGCTTTCATGATGTCATTGAGAAGGGGCGCTTGAAGGGTTAGAAATCTATACATGTCTAAGATAAATATACAAGTGATAGATCACAAAAATAAAAGGGACAGAATCCCCATCACTTTGTGCCTTTGCTCATTTATGTTAGTCATTTACAGAGAACACCCTCAAAGAGACAGAGGAAGAGGGAAGGATCCACAAAGAATAATCACTTATCGAAATTTCATTATTTATAGTTGACAAACATCAGCTATCATGGGCTAAATTCCTAAGATCGTAACTATATAAGGGGTCAAATTAAGAAAACACACCAGGGGGTTGGGAATTTAGCTCATCGGTAGAGAGCACTGACTGATCTTCCGAAGGTCCAGAGTTCAATTCCCAGCAACCACATGGTGGCTCACAACCATCTGTAATGAGATCTGGTGACCTCTTCTGGAGTATCTGAAGACAGCTACAGTGTACTA
>JADRCC010550280.1:0-13625 GCA_019843855.1 Hylomyscus alleni
AAGACAGGCTCTAAAATCTGAATTCCAGTGGCATAATGTACTTCCTTCTAAAGGTTCCATAACTTTCCCAAAGAGTGCCACCAACTGGAAACTGACTATGCAAACATGTGAGTCTGTGGGAAACAGCTCCTATCTGAACCAAAATAATCACTAATGAGTATTGTATTATCTTTTCAAAGTGGAACGATTGGAGGACATAATTCCTCTGGATTGGCTTTGCCAAACTACTGAGATCACTCCATACCACAGCACTGTGCATGTGGCTGACTTCCTTTCAGAATTACAGATGTCGTGTCAGCCTCCATGGGATTTCTGAGCACTGGGAAAGATTTGACACTACCAATAGATCTCGTGGTCTATGAAACAAGGACTTGGAAAACGTGAAATGTTTCCATGACTCCAGAAAATTTGATTTTGGTTTTCAATTGAAACTATACATCTTTAGCTAATGAAAATTTGTAACTATTATATGATTCATCATAAAACTTAGTACTTTTAGGTATTTTACAAAAAAAAATGAATTTTCAAGTAATTTTTTTTTTTTTGAGATAAGGTTTATCTATGTAGCCCTGGCTGTCCTGGAACTCACTCTGTAGACCAGGTTAGCCTCAAACTCAGAAATCCGCCTGCCTCTGCCTCCCAAGTGCTGGGATTGAAGGCGGGTTGGAAGGCGGGTGCCACCACTGCCCAACTGTAGTTCATGGTCCTCTTATATCTATCACCCCATTCTAGATTTTAATCCTGAGTTCTCAAGAAATAGGGAGGTAGGTTTTAGTATACTTAATTTTTCTGTATTATCTAAGTTTTCCACAACTGAAAAAAATGGAAGATGTTGGTTTTTTTTTTTTAAAGACATAAGGCTCACAAAAAGTAGGATTGGGTTTTATATAAACAAGATGTTTCATTCTGAACAATGTTATATCAGCTTGCTTCATTGTGACAATTTAGTTAAGGGGGGAAAAACAAGCATAAACCTACTAAGTGACTGTTTACTGGCCAAAGCACAGTAATTAAAGGTGTTACCTTAATGGTTTAATTAGTAAAAACTGATTAAACTCTAATTTCATACAAAAAGTTGACAATTTTAAGAGTGATCGTGGATAAGGACAAATATGTGTCACCCTTGTTCACAAACAAAGATACTTTCATCGTGAATGAGATAAATGTCAGGACCTTAAAGACTCGTAAGATTATGAGAAGACTTGCAGACCCGATTCTAACCACATCGCCATCTCTGAAGAACTCAGAAGAAGCCTCAGAACGACATTCCCATGTGTGTGCACAGGGACGACTCAAGCCTGCGTACAGGCAATGTAGGAACAAGGCTGTTTTCTCTTCTGTGATTGATCTCATTCTTTTGCTCACTTGAAAACACATTAGTCATTTCTGCCAACGGCAGCAACCTTCCAGCAACAGATGTTATGTCATAAAGAGAGACTTATACATGCTGGTATAAATAACAAAGGTGTTAGCTAGAATTAAAAGTAGACATTTTATATATATATATATATATTATATATGTATATATACATACATATATATAAAGACATATATATATATGTGTGTGTGTCTTTAGTAATTACTGAGTGAGTGTTAAAATCCACTATAAATAAATTTTACATAAACAACATGTTTAACGAACACTGGAAAGTTTGACTAAGAAAGAAAATTTATCTTCAAATTGATGACTGTTTTCCTCACCCTAAACAGAGTTTACATGACTGTTATACATAAACAGACTCTAAGATATTCATTAATCACCAACTTTGAACTAAATCCCTACTTGAAGAGAACACATGTGCTTCTGGGTGTGATTTTTATAAACACCAAAATGCCTTAACCCCTTCCCACACCAGGAGTCAATGACGGCCTCTCAAATCACCTCCTAGACAGAGACACCATGAGGGAAGCTGTGTGTTATGGCAGCAGAGTTATGGCTACTGCATAAGGTGAATGTGTATAGGTAGGCAATGCCAGGTCAGCCTGTCATATCCCACACTCTGCTCCATCCTCCACTGGCTATCAGATCTGTGTTGACACTTGTGAAGGACCCTCGGAAAGAAGCAATGCCAACAGAGACAGACCAAGAATTCTAGAATAACATCTATTGCATATCCTTGGAGGGCAGAGACTCTATAAATTGGGTGGAGAAACATGATTCCCTGGCTCCAGAGGTCCCTTCTTTTGGGTATTTATCTAAACTCTTGGGAGGTATATCAGAGTACAGTGCCTAAAAAGCCAGCTAGCAAGCACCCACACTGCACAGGCCGCACAGAGCATGGTTTAGGCCCTAGCACTTCCACACAGGTAGATGGTCCTGCATCATCTACATGCCTGTCTTTACATTGAGCTCCTCTCCTGTACATTAGGAGTGTACCTACTCCGTGTGATTGTTAGGCATGGAATTATTTTGCAGGGATTTATTAGGGGAAACTTGACTAGGAGTGCCCACATGCAATGAGGAGCACTTTCATGTTTGTTCTTTAGCTTCATTTCCTGAACGAATCCATGAGCACAGGGTTTTTAACTCCACTTGTTAGATAAGAAATCTGAGGCTTATGAGGTTAACCACCTTGCCAACCAAAAGTTCGGTAATAGGCCCACAATTGTCTGCGGCTGAGGGAGAGTGTTCCAAGCCCTTGTTAAGTCAGGCTTGATTAATGGTGAGAGGATCAACTGCCAAGCTACTAATTAAAATATCCACCAAGGTAAGTGCACACTTGAATTCCATGTTGCTCAAAGATGCACCTGGAGAAGCTGATAAAATAGAATCCCAAAACAACAAAAAAACAAAACAAACAATTAAAAAAATGTAAATAGATAAAAAAAATACCTTCCACATTTTGTCACTTTCCAGAACTAAACAGTAATTCTTCATATTTGTAGGTCATTGACACTTCGAGTTTTCACATTACTGTAGGGAACCTATTAGTAAAGTACCCATCTAAAAGTTTACATAAGTGTTAAAAGTACCAAAGATACAAAGCTCACCTCAGAGTTCAGATCCACTTTTAGCTATGAACTTGCTTGGAGTCTTATACTAATTACCAAGGAAGAGAAGAAAAGATCTACAAAGGAATGTCTTTCATATAAATTACTTTAATTGTGCGGATAAGGCAAGTCTTCTCAAATCTTGCTCTGTGAACGTGTGCACATCCACAGGAAAGGTATGCCAACAGTGAGTGAGTAAACCAGAAATGTTCATACCTGGAACACAGCCACTAACTAAAAGAACCACAAGTCAGCATGACCTGAAACAACCCATGTCTCCTCAGATGGTGCCGCCACTGCCTCCTGACCAGTGTGTTTCAGACTAAGGTTGTTTGAACTGGAAGCAAGTGGTATCTCCTTGCTCAGATCCACAGACTTGCCAGGCAGACATTAACTGCTGTCTGGAAGTAGTTCAATAAATTCTTGAATTAATATAAGAAATGAAGGTGGCTCAACTGGAGAGATGAGTCCAGGGATCAGAGGCTGTGCAGGTCATCAACTATTTTAGTACAGAGCACCTTCCATATTTATTTATTTGTTTATTCACTTATTTATTTTATGTGTATGAGTATTTTGTCTGCATATACATATATGTGCACAACATGCTTATCTGGCATCACAAATCCCTTGGCTGTAGTTACAGATAGTTGTGAGCTGTAACATAGATGCTACATATTGAACCCAGGTCTTCTAGAGGTGCAACCAATGCTCTTAACTGATGAGCTATCTCTCCAGCCCATGCAACTGCTCATATTTAAATGGCTGAATAAATGACCTGGAGTATAATCTAAAGCAAATAATAAGCAGAAATATATTTCAGAATACATGAAACAGCCATGGACTATAGAATTTTATTTCTCTATCTCACTGTTTTAAAAACAATGTCAACAATAGGACAAAATGGCAACCAACAAATTGGGAAAAGATCTTTACCAATCCTATATCTGATAAGGGGCTAATATCCAATATATACAAAGAACTCAAGAAGTTAGACTCCAGAGAACCAAATAACCCTATTAAAAAATGGGGTATAGAGCTAAACAAAGAATTCTCAACTGAGAATTATTGAATGGCTAAGAAGCACCTAAAGAAATGTTCAACATCCTTAGTCATCAGGGAAATGCCAATCAAAACAACCCTGATATTCCAGCTCACACCAGTCAGTATGACTAAGATCAAAAACTCAGGTGACAGCAGATGCTGGAGAGGTTGTGGAGAAAGATGAACACTCCTTCATTTCTGGTGGGATCATAAGCTGGTACAACCACTCTGGAAGTCAGTTTGGTGGTTCCTCAGGAAATTGGACATAGTACTACCTAAGGACCCAGCTATAAAACTCCTGGGCATATACCCAGAAGATGCTCCAACATGCAATAAGGGAACATGCTCCACTATGTTCATAGCAGCCTTATTTATGATAGTCAGAAGATGGAAAGAACCCAGATGTCCTTCAACAGAGGAATGGATACAGAAATTATGGTACATCTACACAGTGGAGTACTACTCAGCTATTAAAAACAATGAATTTATAAAATTCTTAGGGAAATGGATGGATCTGGAGAATATCATCCTGAGTGAGGTAACCCAATCACAAAAGAACACAAATGGTAGGCACTCAGTGATAAGTGGATATTAGCCCAGAAGATCAGAATACACAAAGTACAATCCACAAATCACAAGAAACTCAAGAAGAAGGAAGAAGTGTGGATACTTAGATCCTTCTTAGAAGGGGAAAAAAATACCCATGGAAGGGGTTGCAGAGACAAACTATGGAGCAGAGACTGAAGGAAGGACAATCCAGAGACTGCTCCATCTTGGAATCCTTCCCATATTCAATCATCAAATCTAGACACTATTGTGGATGTCAGCAAGTGCTGGCTGACAGGAGCCTGATATAGCTGTCTCCTGAGAGGCTCTGACAGTGCCCAATTAATACAGAAGTCGAGGCTCACAGCCATCCATTGGACTGGGTATAGGGTCCCCAGTGAAGGAGCTAGAAAAAGTATCCAAGGAGCTGAAGGGTTTGCAACCCCATAGGATGAACAACAATATGAACTAACTAGTACCCTCAGAGCTCCCAGGGACTATAAAACTAGCCAAAGAGTACACATGGTGAGACTAATGTCTCTGGCAGCATATGTAGCAGAGGATGGCCAAGTCGATCATCAATGGGAGGAGAGGCCCTTGGCCCTGTGAAGGTTCTATGCCCCATTGTAGGAGAATGTCAAAGCCAGGAAGTGGGAGAGGGTAAGTTGGTGAGCAGGGGGAGGGGGAGGAAAGAGGATTTATTTGTTTTTGCTTTTGTTTTTGTTTTTTTTTTTTTTCCAGAGGGGAAACTGGGAAAGGAAATATCATATGACATGTAAATAAAGAAAATATCTAATAAAAAAATAAATAAATGCATAAATAAATAAAAGAAAACAATGTCAAATTGAAAAAGAGGAAGAACAATAATAAATTGTACATACTTGTGGTTTATACTTGAAGTTTCTACCAAAACACTCTTGTATTGAAGTCCTGCTCCTTGATCCAGGCAGTGGTCAGAGATTATGTGCTTGGGAAATGCTTAAAAAGAAAGGGTTTTCCCTTCCTGAATGGGTTGACCCATCCATAAATACCCTATGTGGACAGACTACTGACAGATGATAGAACTCTGAAAGGTGGGGTCTGGTCAGTAGGAGTCTGCCTTCAGGAGCTGTATCTTTTCCCCAGTCCCTTCTCAGTCACCATTCTCTATCTTCTGACTACTGTGTTGGAAACATGTTCTTTTGTCTTTTCTGCTCACTGGCAGGGTGTTGTGCTTTGCCAGGGCCCATCATAATCATACCAGCTGACCCAGGCAGGAACTCGGGCTCCATCCCAGATTAATTACAACTCTCTACCTTTCCTGACCCACAAGCTTCACATCGTAGTTAAGCCTGTCTTTCAAAGAGTACAAAGAATATAAATTTTAAAATATCATGTATATTTTGCTTTAATAACCCGGAAGGAGCCTACTTGTCCCCTGTGCCCTGTGCTTTCCAGTCCTTTTTCCTTTCACATCTATGTGCTTCTTGTTATTGTTTTACTTATCTGCTTTGGGATATACTAATATTGAAACACTTCTCTTTAGGAAAAGCTGAGGACTTTATGACTTATTCTGGAAAAGTGGAAATTATGGAAGAATGAAATCTGAAAATCTGATTCCAGTTCACCTGGCCTGTCCTCATCAGTTTGATGAAACCCAGAATACTATCCATTTCCTGAAGCTGGCGTACACCAGACCTAGCCTCAGACAGCCACTGAGGAAGATGTGCTGATTGGATTCCATCTGCCTGACATGAACTTAGACATATCTGGGATAAAAACCTCAGTTGAGAAGATACCTCCTTCAGGTTCCCTGTGGATAGGCGGGGGGAGCATTTTTTGACTGAAGATTCATGAGTAATGTGGTTGGGACCAGTACATGGTGTTACCCCTGGGCTAGTGGACTGGAGTGTATAAGAGAAAAAATAAACCGAGTGATTCAGGAGGAGCAAGGCAGTAGAAAGCATGCACTCATACTCTTGGTTCTGTGCCTCCAAATCTGCCCTACTGGAGTTCCTGGCCTAGCTTCCCTCAGTGATAGACTTGGAAGCATAAGCTGAAGAAAACCCTTTCCTCCCAAGTTGCTTTTGGTCATTGCCTTTATCACACCAATAGAAACCTAATTAAGATGGGAGCATCCTCTGCATCTCTGCATCGGTTTGAACTTTACACCTCCTGGGATTTCACCTAGTCATCCACTTGAGTAAAATTAGTAAGCAACTCAGTACGGACAGCTGAGTCACAAAACACTCACCACTGTCTTGTTGTCCTGTTTGTCCTGCATTTTATATTTCACGTGCTTTGAGTGTGAAATGTCTCCCATAAAATAATGTGTCTGGACAATTGGTCCCAGCTACAGCACTGTTTAGAAAAGCTGAGAAATATTTTGGAAATAGAGCCTCACTAGAAAAAATGGTTTGCTCGGGGTAGGATTTGGACTTTTGCTGGGATCCCAAATTCCTGTTTGCTCCTTGAAGATTAAGATACCATGAGTGCAATGTATCTAGTGGCTTTGTGCCTCTGCTGCCAAATCATCCCCATCACAAGCGGACTGCGTCCCTTCTTAAGCTCAGAGCCAAACAAAACCCTTCTTTCTTGTTTTTGCCAAGTATTTTGTCAGAGTAATAAGGAGTAACTAATATAAATATGTGTGTGTGTGTGTGTGTGCGTGTGGGTGTGTATATGTGTGTGTGTGCGTGTGTGTGTATGTGTGTGTGTGTACATATACACACATGTGCACATACACATACATATATAATATATATACATATATATACACACACACTCACATACACACACACACATACACACACATATACTTGATCTTCATGATTATTTTTGGAAGGAAATGTTTTGTTTTGGTTTTAGCTAAGTTATATTGAATAGTGATATCCTGGTATAATATTTTAAAATTTCAAAGTATCCATTACATGGCCATGGGCTTACTGTGAAGAACTCTAATCCTTTAGTAGGAACGTGAGCTCTGACAGACCGATGGACTTATCAGTGGTTCTAAACTGGGCTGCATATTCTCAGTCTCCTACAGACATGAAAGTAATAAGAATGGGGCCCTGAAGGCTCAACAGTGAAGACAAATTAGCTACTCTAATGCAAGCTTTTGAATGTGAGGAGTCTGCCAGCCTAAATTGAGCATGTTGTGCTCAATGTTGCTGTGAATTTAAACTGCCCTTAACAAGGACTATTAAGGAGAAAATGACCATGTGGAGGAGATGGCTTAGTGGGTAAAAATGTTTGTCCTGCAAGTATGAGGACCTGGATTCTAATTCCCAGTATCCACCTAAAAAGTAAAGTTTGGCTTCACATGCCGTAATTCCACCCTGGTGTTGGAGAAAAGGGTGGATACCAAGAGCTCCCTGGACAGTCAGCCTTGCCAAACAGTATGCTACCAATTCAGTCAGAAGTCCTGTCTCAAAGCAATAAGGAAGAAATCAACCAAGGAAGACACCTGCGATCCTGCTCTGTCCTCTGACTTCATGTAGCATGCACGAGTGCACATACACACACACACACATGCATGCACCACACATATTGCATACATACATACATACATATACATGCAAAGAATAAATAAATAATAATAGCTAATATCCAACCCCCAACTCCAAGAAATTTGATTTAATTTGTGTTGGTTGTGATATGGTGGCAGGATTTTTTTTAATTAATTTATTTTTTAACACTATTTTACTTTTATTTCTTTATATTTCACTGAGAATTTTTCCTTCAAATTCCAATTCTATCATAATAATTTAAAAAGGGGAAAGGAATGGAACTTAAATTTTCACACATAATAGAACATAACAGTATGTAACCAACAAGGTATAGTTCAGCAAATGTTTGTTCAAATATTTTGCATGTGTAGGAATCCCTGAAGAAGCAGTTCAGTGTTTCTTGTATTAATTGCTGCACAAGGATGTTCTTTCACAGAGTAGTTCCCGGCAAGTTTGTAGTGAAAGACCCCCGTAGGGAGACTCCCGCTCAAGTCCCGGGAGAACGTGCACCCAAGGAAACACGAGAAACCATCTTGTTGCAAACGCATGAGGCAGTTTAATTACGGAGCTCCGGGCCAACACATATCTCCAACAGGAGACAGAGGTGTTGACCACGAGGCTCAGGAGTTAGGGGCTTATATAGGGGATGGATCTTGGAGAACAAAGGAATTAGTGTGGCTATACAGGATTGACCAATTCAAACATCAACTATAGTACGTGCAGATCAGAGCATAGGGGAATTCCTAAGGGTGGTGCTATTCTGAGTGGACTGCTAGTTATGTCTAACAGCTTGATTTTGTTCAGGCCTTGTCCAGATATGTCCTTGGCCTGACCCACTATGGCTCTTTCAAGCTTGTAATTTAACTAGCACAGGCCTCAATTTTGATTTTTCCCTTACAGTAGCAGACCATTTATGTTGGTGGATTTAGAGTTCATCATTCCAGAAAATGGGCTTTTCACAACTATAGCTACATGCACATAGAACCCTGTTCCTGTAAGCATTTTACACACAAAAATATTAGGCATTATTGCTGAGCTTTTAAAACCAACACTTGAGATGCTGCTGCTTCTTTTTGAGACAGTGAAAGTCCATTTACCTCTTCCCTTTAAGGAAATTATTATTTTTTTTAGATATTTTCTTTATTTACATGTCATATGATTTCTCCTTTCCCAGTTTCACCTCCAAAAAACAAACAAATGAACAAACAAAAACAAGAACAAACCCCTGTTGCCTCCCCTTCCCCGTGCCTGCCACCACACCTTCTCCCACTTATCGGCCCTGTCATTCCCCTACACTGGGGCACAGAATCTTCACAGGGTTTTTTAATGTACCCAGTGGCTCTATAATATGATAGCATTCAGGAATGTTGTGTTGGGTGATTAGAGTTTTAAATTATTTTTCTCTATTTTCTTGTGTCAAAGGCCAGGAATTATAACACTAGACCGGTTTTGGTATTTTTGGTTTTTTGTTTTTTTTCTTTTCTTTTCTTTTTTTCTGTTTCAAAAGCACAAGTGTTTAGTTAAAACCATTCAGTAGCTAGATCAAGAGCAAATGTATGAGGGGTTTGGGAGACAGTTCAGAAAGGAATTTGCTTGCTGAGCAATCTCTGACCCATGTTCAGATTCAATGAACCAACATAAGACACAAACTCAGTAATGATTATCTGTAACCCAGTGCTGGGAAATAGGGTTGGGTCAATGGATGCCTAGAGCTTATTGGCTAACCAGCCTAACCAATTAGTGAGTGCCAGGTTGAGATGAAAGACTACATCTCACAAGATAAGGTGGAAAACAAGCATGTGAGAACCTGGACATGAACTTCTGCCCTCCACTGCATGAACACACATGTATAAAGCATATACATACACATACAATAATAATATTATTAAATAAATAAATAATGTAAGAATAAAAAGTTAAAGAGTTTGGTAGAAAATATTTTTTCCATTGGCTATAAAGTTGATCTTACCAATGTGTGTGCATGTGCATGTATGTGTCTGTGTGTCTGACTGTGTACAGGTGCCTTCAATACTAGGTCAGAGATGAGCATCACACGTCTTCCTATGTACTCTTCACCTTGCTTTTTGAGATAGGATCTCTCATTAGACCTGAAGCAAAGGGTTCAGCTAGACTGGCTAAATACATTGGGTCTCTGTTTCTGTCTCCAGGAGTAAGTGTCTCAAAGTCTTCAAATTCTATCCATAATGTTTTCTGATAATGCTGCCTGAAGTGTAGAGTGCAAATCAAGACCAAAACTGACAAACTAGAAAACAAAACCAATACAGTGATAAAAGAAATGAACACTAACTGTGTAGCATTGCAGATGAGAAAGCAGATGAGCAGTTAGAAAAGCTTGATAATGTTGACCTGAAAGAAATACAGAATGATGAGCCCAGCTGCTTCAAAATCTGATATAGTTATGGAATATAATCTGGGATAGCTTTTTGTTATTGATTTAGCATGTAAAAATTAACAGTGGTCACTGTCATGACCGAATTTTATGCAAAAGAGTATTTCTTCTCTAGAAGCTATTATGGAAAACACTGGAACATGTGATTGACTACAACCTCAGCGTGTCCAGTAAACATTTGTCAAGAGTCTAAGGATAATACCAGATCACTTCAGTGACAGATGAGCTAAGCATTTGCAGAATGAAACAACTACACATCACTGTATTTTTCATGATCCTGTCTCTATAGAACAGGAAATTTTGAATTACAACCCCAAATATTCTTTTACCTATTCTTTCCTAGAGTCAGTTTCTGCTGTCATGGACACTCACTTACAGACTTTTTTCTTAACAAAGAGAACACCTTTTTTTTCTGTTTGTTTTTCAGAAAGTAGCTTTTAAAAGTATGAAAAAGGCGATCTGAATACAACAGAGACCTGCAAGGTCCCTGCCCATCACTGCCCCTCTGATGAATAGTTGGATGGTGACTGACCCGGCAGGGCTGGACAGTTCAATGTGCAACTGTTTTGAGTACATTCACTTCCCCGTCCTCCAACATCCTCAGTCTGTGTATATTTATAAAGCTGTCCTATGTGAGGTGAGTACAGGGTAAGGACCCATGAATGACATTATCTCTGGGTCTTCCAAGTACTTCAGCCACAGTTGTTAAACGAGGTAAACCATGGGTTCAAGATTTTCAAAATGCCCTGCCGGAGTACCCCAAAACCATTTTAGGATATTATGTTACTCATAACATAAATACCTGGCTCTTAATCCTTTCCTTTTCTTAGCTCATTGCATGCACACACAAACACATATGTATGCATACAAACCCAGGTCACACAAGGGCACACACACACACACATTAAGGCATAAGCACACATGCTCATATACATAAACATACCACACAGTCTTGTATATGTAACTTAGAAATCAGATATACCATACATACACACATGTGCACACATGCACATATATATGCATACATATATATTCACATCACACACTTTGGAACTTGGCTATCAGTTGTATATATTATACACACAACTGCAGCGCTTATGTTACTTTATCTCGTAATGTACCAGGAAGAGGTTAGTTAATACTTGTCTCTTCCTGGACAGTATTCATCTTGAAAGGATGCATACAAAAATGTGAATCTGCTACTTGATGACTGAGGAAGACAGCATAAAAATTAGTTTAGAATAATGGGATCTTTTTCATTATGCTGATTCTTGCTTATGGTTTAAATGATTCCAAAGAGTGGCAGGCGTTCTGTTTTATAAGGGTGGGGTTATTAACCACCCCAAGTTAGACTCATCAAATTCTTCTTTAACTACAATATCTTTGCATTCTGTTTACTCCATTATTGTACATATAATATTAAACTAAATCAAATAAAATTTTTCAGAGCAATTTTGCCATTAGGGAAACTGTGACCTGCATGCAAGGACTCCAACTGTATTGAAAATACACGAAGAAGACACAGTATCTCTCAAAGATTCTATTGCCACAAGAAGTCTGTGTTACAAACATTCGCATTCACCTACAAACAATACCTTTGCCAGCAAACCCTAAAGTACTTTCTTTCTGACCCCTTACCAAAAGTGTTTGTAGTTTCAAGGTTTAGATAGCCACTATTTCTTTACACGATAAAACTTACATTGTTATTTCTATGGCTATAATCCCACATACTAAGAAAGTCAAGGCAGGAAGATTTCAAGTTCATGTCCAGCCTACATAACAAGAACATGACTCCAAAAAAAAAAAAAAAAAGTCCCATGTACTAAAAAGTGAGGTCATGTACTAAAGGCAAAGTCAAGGTCTCCTTAAATGCGATGAGAATCCACCTTGTTGCCTTGTTACTTGAAGCTATCCCACAGACACCTATTCAGTTGACACATTTTTACTCCTCTAAAATGGGTCTATAGGCAGTTCTGGCCATGCTTCATTAACCTTTGCCAATGTGTCACCTCTTAAATGTCAGGCAATCTGGCAGAAGGCGAGCTTGATGTCACCTGGCTTTTATCTCTCAGTAATTGGCACATCTTTCTTTCTCAAGCCTGCTTATAGAGCTGCTTCCATTCACATGCCTGTGCTGCACACTCCTCTGTGGAATATGGCAAATAGCTGAGAATCATCAGAAGGTAACAGTCACTAATCAGGGGGTGAGATTTACAATCCGTATCTGTCAATGTTGGTTAGATAGTGATCATTGAATGGTATTATTTCTAAGTTATTATATCAAAGACATTAAAGTATAAATAGATTCTGATACTATGATAACAATCATGAGGAATTAAGGTATATACTCTCTGACAGTATTCTTATAGATGCCATGAAAAATATACTTGACCTTAAGGTAATTTATTTTCCAACATAGTGATTAGTTGATGGGTAATTAGATTGATTAAGTCTATATATGCATGCATGGAACACCTCTACTAAATATTCATCTATCTAGTTTTATAAAAGTAACTCCAAGCAGCTTTAGATTAGCTCCCCTATCCTGCTTGATGTGGAAGATAAATCATATGATGTTTCTGAAAGCTTTGGGCATTTCACAATCACCCCCAAGCAGTTCCTGTGATGTTACTGTTATTTTATGTCATTGCTGAACTCAGTTCTTATTTTTGCTCTACTACCTGAAGAATTCCAATCTCTTCTGTCATTAAAAAAGGAAAGCTTTGGTGATTTCTTAGAAAATTTCCTTTAAGGTATTTCCCTAGGTTGCATCATGCAGAAAAGTAATTATGATGCATATTGTTTAATTCCAAATCCACGTTTTGAGTTGAAATTCTGACTTGAAAAGAGAGGTAAGTAAAGGAAAAAGTGATCCCTTCTCTGGGAACGTAGAAAAGCTATGTTAATTTGAGAGCTAAATGGTTTTTGTTTCTGTTTCTGTTCCAGCTGCATGGATAAAGAATAGTTATAAAACTGTCACGAATTCTCTTTTCTATTCACAGTGATCCAGTTTTTATTATTTCTAGGGTGGGAGTATAAAGACTTTAATAGATGAGACAGGATGTAGAAGACCTTGATTATAATCAACAATAAAAGAAGGAAGGAAGGAAGGAAGGAAGGAAGGAAGGAAGGAAGGAAGGAAGGAAGGA
>JADRCC010550313.1:0-12989 GCA_019843855.1 Hylomyscus alleni
TGAGTATAATAGATCACATAAGTGGACTTAAAGGTAAAAAAATGAAATGATCATCTCAATATATGCAGAAAAGCCTCTGACAACTTCTAATCTTAGTTCATATTGAAGATCTTGTAGGGCTGCTGAATTACAGCAGCAGTTTGGCTGATAGCAGGGTTTGCCTATATGATAAACAAAGCACCCTTCTGAGTTTGGCTTGGGTTCTACCGTTCTGTTGTAGTCTTTTGGGGTGCTTCAGGTAGCACTGGAGGCAGTCACTGGTAGAGTCTTAGCAGCATAGCTTTGTACAGTTACTGGTTTGCAATTAACTGTAACAGTAAACTGGAATGATTCTTTCTATTAACAGAATTTAGTTGAATTTACCCTGGCTTTGAAATGAACCTTTTAATTCAGCTGCCAGTCACCTTCTTTATTTCACTTTTGTAGTACTTAAAGAGGGTATATTTTTTCAAGTTACAGGACACTCAGAGTCCTCACTATCTTCATCCTGACAGTATGTCATGGAGTGATAGGAGCTACAGTAGATCCTTCTGAGACATCTAAGAAGGGATGAAACATAAATTTCCATGTTTTTAAAAGATTGAGTACTATATCTCTGATAATATCTAATTTCCTTATCCATTCATATGTTTATGGGCATTTAGATTATTTCTATGTATTGGTTATTGTGAGGAATCATACAAGATAGAAAGGAGTAATAGCATCTCAATATCACAACCTCTGTTCCTTTGAGTTGACATATAGAATAGTTATTTCTAGGTTATATGATGCATCTAGTTTTAATTTCAGAGGAAACATTGCTTTTTTTCCTCATAGGTTCTAGACCATTTTGCATTTCTATCATAGGGATGCAAACTTTCTAGTTTCCTACTACCCTTACCAACATTTACTGGTCTTTTATTGCAACAACAACAAAAGCCTACTTTGTATGTGTGCATATGCATGCATGCACCATCACATGCAGAGCAGTCCAAGGATGATTTCCTGAGGTCAATTCTTTCTTCTATTTGGGGATCTGAGAATTGATCTATGGTTACCAGAACTGAGTGGATAAGTGCTGAGCTTTGTCCTTGCTGGGTGCTCTTGTTCCTTTCTTTCCTGTTTACTACCCATCCTAATGGATGTGAGATAATATGCCACCGTGGTTTCGATTTACGTTTACATTTCATCCATCTTTTAGGCTTCACATTTAATATCACCTCACTCTGAACAACTGTTCCTGTAAGGCATACAAGTGTGCCCTTTACCAACTCTGATTGTCACTTTCTTGGTATGTTCTAGTCATCCTACTTAATACCTAAACCTACCACTTGTATTATGTACTGCTCCATATTCTTTTTTTTTCTTCTATAGAACTTGCATCCACTCTATACTATATGTATTATATGTATTTGGCTTATAGTTTGAGTTTCTCTACTAGAAAAGTAGAGTATAGATTCATTTTTATATACTGTATCCATATACTATTGATTTTCATAAGGCACTTATTACAGAATAAATACTTGTAGAATGAATGAGAATAGAAGTATTCTAGTATAAAGAATCTGTAAGTGCTTTCATAAAGATATTCAATAATAATATTATGGATATAAATTCAACATAATATGATGGATATAAATATTACTTGAGGTAGGAACTAATAACCTTAGAATATATAGACTGAACCACTGCAGTCTACATTATATTCATCTAGATGCTTTACTTAAAGTTTCCCACCTTATTAACCATGGTACATCTTGTCGGGGACTGAAATACAGAAACAGCTTAAATAAGAATAAGATTCATTCAACCATGTATTGATGCTTTGAAGAAAACTAATAGTATATAGGATTCCAGGGAGATAGTAAAGAATAGAATCAGATTTCTGTTCTTATGAGAGATACAAATGAAGATAGAGAAACAGTAGTATAACACATTCTATAGTTTGAGTTCTGTGTGACTAAAATTATGGAGAAGAAATGAAAGGTCAATAAACTCTCCTTCCTGTGTAATTTGAGAAGGCTTCAAACATGGGATTAAATATTATATAGGTTTTTTGATCAAGGTACTTTCCATTTCAAGTAATGGGAAACTCAACTCAATTAGACTTAAGCAATTAAAATAATACATTGACTCACATAACTAAAAACACACTTGGGTAGTGTAGATACCAGGATTAGAGACAGAAGCTGGATAATCATCTATCTCTGAATTTCTTAAGCCTTGCCTCTTCCATGTGGCAGCTATCTCCTGAGGCTAACCTCATTCACAGATCCAACATGGCCATATCCAGTAGTACTGCTTCTCACATTGACTAATCTGCTGTCATACTATTAAGAGTTGTTTCATTCCAACTAGTGTGTAAACACACTGTTTCACATGACCGGATGACCCTAGGTCACCTCTCAATTGTGAAAAGAAGAGAAATAAAAGAAGAAAGGAAATATCATGAGATAATTTTGATGTAGACATGGGTCATTTGCCCAGCCCTATCCTCTTTTAGAGAAAGGAAGATAAAACTACATTTTGTGGTTTATAATTGTAAAATTGTGTATCTGGAGAAATGTATGATGTCTTCAGTTTCTGGTCAATGTCAAAGAAGTTATATGAATAGGAAAGATGCCAAGGAATACTTGATGGACTAGCATTTTAACATATTCCCAAGACTTAAAAATGAGTAAGACATTTTTAGGAGATGATAAAAAAATAAGGATAAATGAAAGAGGACATCATAACAAAAGGAAACTTACACACACAGCTATAAAGAAATTGTACTTAACCACAAGCCAAGGGAAGTGTTTAGAAATAAGAAATAAGAGTTTATTGGTAGGATTTATTAATCATATCTAGAAATAGCCTCACAATAAGGCTGTAGTAGATTGAAATGATTCATATGGTGGGAAGAACTAGGATGCATCAGAGAATGCTTTAAAGCTTGCAGTCTTTTTCAATCAAATAGAAAAATAAGAAGCAGGTGATTGGCAGGAACTACCTTAGTGTAGAGTTTATCACAGACACATAGTTTTGATGCTTGTTCTCAAAATTTTGGGCAAATGCCCAGGTCAGTTAGACAAGGTATCAATAAATCCAGAGTTCATCATTGTTAAGCCATATATCATCAATAAATATATATTGCAGGCAAAGCTCTGTGAGAATGTTTATTTAGAACAAACTTCAGATGAGACTCAAGAGACTGGAGAAACCTTGGAGAACCAATCTATATGGAACATCAGAAAAAAGAAAACCAGGGTGTGTTCGAAGGATGAGCTAACCTTAGATTCAAAGGGTAAGCTAATCTTAGACAGAAAGGTATACACAGGATGGTAGCGTCAATGTTGAATAAGGCCAAAGAAAGAACTACAGAAGAGTTAAGAAACTTTAGAAAAGAGGAAAAATATTTGTCAAATGTTTCTAAACAGAGGTTAATATTCAGAACATGCAAAGCTCAATAGAAAGAAGGACGCAGGCAGTCTTTTTTATAAAATGCAGGTGATTTCAATGTACTTTCCCCAAAGAAGATAACAGAAATGCCCAAAATATATATTAACTGGCTCAACATCATTAATTATAAAGGAAATTTATACCAAAATCATTGTGCCAAATCTTTATCAAAGTTGTAATATCTTTCATAAGAAAGTTTAAAAGTGTTTTGGAAAAGGAGAAGGTGGTTAGTGTGGTTGTAGAAAATGTTATGATATCTCTACAGAAAATAAAAATAAAAGCACCGTAAGATATAGGAAATACACTACAAGGGATGTTTCCAAGGTGAATGAAAACAACCTTCTGAATATGTTCTATGTTCCCACATTCACTTCAGCTATGTTCCAATATAAAGAATTATTCTGGAAATCTACTGATCATAGATTAGATTTGAAAGTGGGGTATTCATACATTGGGATGTTATATAGCCTTTAAAGCACAAATTTGTTTCACTTATAGCAACATAGACAGAATTGAAAGAGAGCATGCAAAGTAAAATATCATGGAAAGACTAATGTTACCATTTTCATGTATATGTGGAAGCAACAACAATTTGATATTATTATCAGATAATCAGCATGGTCCCTGGGATGAATACAGGGCAGTTGGAGAAACAATAGTTAACAATTGTAGGGTCCTGTGGTATAGCAATATGACTTCTAGTACTCTGTAGTAAAGTATATCTTGTAGTTAACAACTCTAAATTTTATATTTCAAAGTATGTACTAGTGTTTATTTCAAATGGTCTTGATATGAAAATGATATGTTAAAAGTGATAGGTAAATAAATTCCCAAGTTTGATTATAGAGTAGAATAATCATATTGAAATATTACACTCTGTTCACAAAATATATCCAATTGTTATACACCAATTAAAATATAAAATAGTTTTATTAAAGGAACAAAATTTAACATCTGTATTAGCATCCTTTTCTGAATGAATGAAAATGGAAGTAGCAGCACATGCAATCACTAAAGCAAATGAGGAATGCAGTGATACATTCTATGTAGTTCTATGCAGGGCAACTTATAGCGTTACATTCAGTCCCTTCTTTTTCCTTCTTTGGTGATCTTGACAGGAAGAGGTGGCACTCATATTGTGAAACAAATGAAGGTCGCATTTTCACTCACAAGAAAAGTTCAAAAGAAGAAAAACAAAAATGGAAGTTAATACTATTTTGTAGCAGCAAGAAATAAGGAAAGTGTTTCCTTTGGCTTTACCTATATTTTGGAAATGGCCGCCCCGTTGACATTCTTTACTATTCATAACAATATTATGATCCATCAGGGTGTTAGTGGCATGACTCAGTGAAGCAGCCTTTCTTTACCCTGCAAGAAGCCCTGCTTCAATCATTAAAGGAAACAAGCAAGAAACTAGAGAAAGGTTCATAGGTAGATTTTCCATTATGCTTAATATCAGGATATACAGAGATTAAATCAAATTCCTGCAAAATTTATTTTAGTAAATTCCAGTAAGCAAAACACCTCTCTAGCCTCAGTGAAAGCATTTGTAAATCTCAAGGGGATTGTTACTTTATGTTTTATTTTAAATCTGAATTCTCTTAACCCCACCCCCACCCCTGCAAGCCAGCATGGTGCTGAAGATCAAAAATACACTGTCACCTTCCAGTGAGTAATTCATGACATTTGTAGATTTCATCTCTCTTATTTTCTTACCTTCCCTGCCTTTGCCCTTCTCCAGTTACTTCTACTCTGGGAGACTAAAATAGACCCAGCCACCTTTCAGTGTCCTGTGTCCCTTGGGCATCTGATAACTTTGTCCATGGTGCCAGACGATTATTGCTAAGATGGCAAGTTCAGGGTGACATTCCCACTCAGTTACTACAAGATATGTGGATAAACAAGGAAATAAATACATTTGTAATTTTCTGCTACACATATTCATTTACATAATTAATATGAATTATAACTCACAATCTACTGTAGGTAAGGAATTCAGAAGTAATCTATGCCAGTGTGGTGCTTATAGCTCAGTGTCATTTGTGGGGCTGTGCATAATATACCAGTCCGGATTCCTGTTACCTAAAGTCTTAATTTGATTGAACCAGATTCAAAATTCACTCCCCTAACAAGCAGTTGGGGCTGGCTTTTTCCTTCTTCTTCATGTGAAATTCTTCATAGTGCTGCCCAAACATTGTCACAAATGAAAGCTGGCTTCAACCAAAAAACAGGTTTACATGAAAGTTAGCCAAACAGAAGCATTATCCTTTTGATGACCTTGCAAGTCATACAACATAGGTGGTTCTAACTCTGTGGTTAGAAAGCCATCATTAAGATCATTACGTTCAGCCTATATTAAAAGAGAAGAGAACTCAACATCACCTTTGAAAGGGAGGGCTGTCAAAGAATTCACAGGCCTATTTTAAAACCACTACACCTTAATTACAACTTCCAGTAATATGCTCAGTGTAATTTCCTATAGTCCCAGAACCTCTGCAGGTAAAATTCCTCTAAATTTAAAGCAGTAGTTCTTGCTGTGGATTTCATTATTGTAAGAAATAGGATTTCCAGGCTCTTTGCATTCTACAGTGTATTTAGTGTACTTCTGTAGGAGTACCATCAATGATAACTGTCACAAACATCCTTTTACTTCTCTTGGACTTTCAGAATTTGTTCCACCCACCCCCAGGATTTGCTCTTGATAAGTTGGATTGATCTCAATCTTGACCAAGACAACTCTTCTAAGGACAACATTTAATTGGGCCTGGCTTATAGATTCAGAGGTTCAGTCCATTATCATTAAGGCTAGATCATAGCAGCAGCCCAGCAGACATTGTGCTGAGAGTTCTACAGCTTCATCTGAAGGCAACTAGGGACTACTGGCTTCCAGTCAGCTAAGACAAAGTTCTTAAAGCCCAGATCCACAATGACAGACTTCCTCCCACAAGGCCATACCTCCCAATAGTGCCATTCTCTGGGTCAATGATATTCAGATCACTACTTTCTACTCCCTGGCACCCAAGGGCTTGCTCAAACATATGAGTCTATGAGGGCCATACCTAACCATAGCATAATGCAAAATACACTTAATCCAACTTCAAAAGTCCCCATAGTTTATAGCAATCTTCATAATGTTAAAAGTCCAAGTTCAAAGTCTTTCTGAGATTCAATCAGTCTCTTAACTGTAATCACATTTAGAGTCAAAATACTGGACCAAAGCAAAACAGAAAAACAACTGAGCAAACTCCAAACTCCAAATCTCCAGGTCCAGTGTTAAAGTGCTCTTCAGATCTCCATGTTCTTTTATCCTTGTTGAATGCTGTTGTCAAATCTGGCATTGAGCAGCAACAAACTTCATTTCTCTTGAGCTGTTTCCACTCTATTAGCAGTTTTCCTCAGGCATCCAAGGCAACTTTAACTTTACAGTTTCTTATTCCAATGTCTGGGCTCCTCTAAAGGGCTTGGGTCACTTCTCCAGCTCTGTAGCTGTAGCACTGCTTGACTCCATCCCACAGCTGCTGCTGTTCTTGGTGATCATCCCACTGTATGACATCTTTAATTTTATGGAGTCTTCCACTACAACTAGCTTTACCAATAGCTTCTCCTAGACTCATTTCTTGGTGCCAAGCCTCAAATTCTTTGCATGACCACTTCACTCCGAGAGAGTCAACTAGAACGGAGGCTGCACTTCCTCCAATGGCCTTCCCTAGCCACAGTGCTAAGCCTCAGTTGCTCTTTATAACCCCTTTACCCATTTGTGACTTCAAAACCAGTGCCACCTGGGTGAATCTTACACATTAACAAGTAAAGCTGCAGCACAAGGCACAACCTTGGCTATCTTTGGAAGACAGTTTCTTTGTGCTCTCAGAAAACACTTTCCAGAAGTTTTCCAGAAGCATCACTTATCTCAGTGATGCTGGTTTCTTCATAATCACTGTTAATTTCTTACATCCAACTAATCAGTATCCTTCTATTTTTCCTTCTATTTTGACTCCAAAACCGGAACCACATGGCCCAAGGTACTGAGTTCTGCTGCTTACTGTAGCTGGAACATGGACACATATTCTATTAAATTATCACCAGCTTTCAGTTTTCCAACTCCTCCACTGCCTAAGCTTGAATAACCTGGAATTTGCTATGTAGATTGAACTTGAATTCAGAAGTCTGCATACCTGTCACCTAAGTGCTGGGATTAAAGATGTGATCAACCATGCCTGGACTTAAGCTTCTCTCTATTTAGAATTGCTCTGTACCAGGCTGGCCCTAAACTCAGAGATCTGGTTGCTTCTGTAGCCTGGAATTAAAGGTGTAAAACACAGTGCCTGGGTCTAAGATTTTCATGGCCACCATCTCTCATGATTGAGATCAAAAGCCTGTGTCCTCTATTTCTGGATTTTAGTTCATTCCAGATTAAATGTTCAAATGAAAACAATAACAAATTGCTTGCTTGTTCAATTGCAAAAGCATAAACAATAAGCTTAGCTGGGTGGAATCTTGTCTCTAGATCACAGCTCCCTTATTCTGTTTATTTCCTTTAATATAGGATTCAGCTCCATTTCACTTCCTGGTGCCATTTATTACATGAACCATACATTTTATATTGTTTCCTTTTAAGCTTTCTATGGTTGATCAGAATGTTCTTCCTGAGGCTAAGGCAGAGGAAAAAAATCTCTGCTAGGCATGTTGAGACTAATACAATACAACTAATATAGATCTCTTTAAGTAGGCCTCAGGTGGACTCTTCAGACAAAGGCAAAAGGCAGTCAGATTCTTCACCAAAAGACCACAAAAACAGTCTCTAGGCCACATAGTGCAATTCTTCTCCACTGAAACCTGTGGAGACTAGTTTTCCACAGTTCAAATCACTCTCAGCAACAAAGCCTTCCATATTCCTACTACGATAGCCCTCTAAGTCCCACTTAAAGCAATTCCACTGTTTTACAATTCCAAGGTCTCAAAAAACCACATTTTTTTTCAAGCAATGGCCAGGCCTATCACGGCTATACTCCAATCCCTGGTACAAATTTCTGTCTTAGGGCTTTACTGCTCTGAACAGGCACCAAGACCAAAGCAACTCTTATAAGGCAGCTAGGACTAGGACCTTAAATCCCAGCCACAAAATTACATACTTCCTTCAACAAGACCAAACCTCCCACTAGTGCCACTCCCTGGGCCTAGCATTTTCAGACCACCACAGAAGCCTCTTTGCTCTGTTCTGCCTTTTTAAACTCTCTGCTCTGTTGACAGGTAATGTCAGATTTGACCTCTCCAGCAAAGAGTTAACTGAAATTTCTACTCTGCACAGTGTATTAGTCAGTTTTCTTTTGATAATAGCACAATATTACAGACTAGTTACATTTAAAGTGGGCATATTTGGGTCCAGATCTCTGTATACTGAAGGTTGCGGACTCAACATCTGGTGATGGCCTTCTTGCTGGTAGAATCCTAAGGCCATGAAAGGCATCCTATGGTAAATGTTAGGAAGGTTATACAAGTGTCTCAATTCCTTCTGCTCCCACTAGCTTTTTTAAGTAAGTCACTAGAATTCAACCCTCCACCCCCTTGCTGAATTTCTCTAATTCTATCCACCTGCCAAAGAACCCCTCTTCCAAACATGTGTTCTACATATGCTTTCTCCTCCTTAATTGCTCAAGACAGGCAATGAACATCAGCAGGAATTTCAGAAGGAACAAACAACATTAAATAGTAGCATACCCTTTCCTCAGTTAAGAAGGCATACACAGTATTTCTCCATGACTGTATTTAGTTCAACAGGATTGTAACTTAGTAAGACTTGATTTGAAGGTGTATTCACTGAATCCCAGCCCTAGGGAGGCTTTGGCAAGAAGATCGTTAGTTCAGGGCTGACTTCAGTGACACAAAGTTTAGAGTCAGCCTGGATTGTATAACCTGTCCCTGTCTTATATTTCTAAGTACCCATTGGTGAGGAAGGAATGTGTTTAAACTATTTTACTTAGGTGAGTGTTTCACAATTTCATTATTCCAACTCAATCAATAAAAAAATGATAATAAAATATCTCCTACCCCTTTTTATGCCAAGGTTTTAATATCTGTCATATTTTTCATATAATTCAGATTATATGCTATTAATTTAAAAGAATTGTCTTTAGTTTTCTTTTGGGTTATATGAACAGCATACAGACTTTACAAAATGTATAGTTTATTGAAGGATAATAGATTCACAAGCATATCAGTAGGATATCAGTACTTCTGAAATACTTCACAGTTGACCAAACTAAATTACATATTCATTTGTTTACTTAAATTTAATATCATAATATGATTTTCAGTCTTCCTAACCACATTTCAATACACAGTGGCAATAATTAACTGATTATACTGTGTAAAATAGAGAAATCTCAAATAACTTTTGGAAAATAAATAAATAATTTGTGATGTTGCCTGGCTGTAAGCTGACTTTCCTAAATAATGACAGAACAGTGGAGGGAAAATGAACTTGTTCCACTCTATATGGAACACTCAACTGAGTTCCACAATAGAACATTGTAACAAATGTTATCTCCGGTTTGCCTAAGACCAGTACCTACAAGTAGGCTGCTACTCCTGAAAGACATCTACTTGCCAGTGCTAGTATATCAAATGGTAAGTTACCAATGTCCAATGGATTGGAAATGGCTAAACAACAGTGGTGGGAGAATGTATGTGACAGATACTGTCAACCCAACAAAAACCCATGTCAGGGTCAGATATAGGCCCCAGTATTGGGTGATGTTTATAGTCCACAGATTGAATTTATATTCATACTTAATCAGAGATCTTCTCCAATGATGTGCAGTGATGATTGAATGTTTACCACTACACAGGACATTAATTCAAACCACATTTTCTAAGTCCCAGAAGAGGCATGTAGACTGTAAGAACAAGAAGACATAAAGGGGACCAATGTGTTAATTTCTTGGCATGACAAAGCCATCACAAATAAGTTGTACCAGCAACTGCACTTGCCTGTACTGGACCTGCATAGGACTGTAACATATGGCTCTGGGAGGAATTCATGTGACACCACCCCTTAATCCTGAGCTGTTGGCTATAAATGGATGCTTGGAGAGGAATAGCAATTATCTCTTGGTGTGTAGCTAATGCTGAGCCTGCCAGGCTCTAATAGATACTTCCAAACCTATGTCCATAAAGATAGTTCTGGGTAAAATTGTTGAGTCACAAAAAAAAAGAAAAAAAGAAAAAAGAATAAAAGCATGACTCTCAAAAAGTTACCTCCAGGGATAAGAGGGGAAGCCAGGTATGTGAAGAATAAGAGACATGCTAACAGTGAGTAATGCTGAGAATAAAAAGAATGTACTATATGAATGTATAAAAAATTGTTGAAGAGTAAATTTATTAAATAAAATATGGATTAGATGACTAAACACATCAGATAGGCACATCTGTCACCATGTTTCTGTAGGAATTTACAAAGAGATTACCTGAGAGGTAATATATACTCTAAATGTGGGTGATACTCCACAGTGAAAATGAGGTTCATGACTGAAAAAAGGGAAACATGAGAAAGCCAGTTGGGTCCTGACATTTCTCCATTTCTCTCCCCTGGTCCTACAGGGAGCAAGTAGTCACATGCTTCTGCCTCCATAGATGAGCTTGTCCTGTGTAATGACTTTATTTCCATGGTGACTCATAGTCCTTTAAAGTGGGAGTCAAAGTAAAGCTTTCTTCCCTTAGTATAACTCTTGCCATGTTTTGGTGGCAAATAAGAGAGAGGCTAACACTCAATTACCATAATAAACTAATTTACCTTTACTAACACTTATTAAAAAATGTTTAAGGTGGTGTACTCCATGGAATCAATTGAACAGATAATAATGTGTTAATAGTCATCACAGCAAAACACTCCCAATGTTCCCTAGTTCCTGGAGTTGTAATGGATTCAGAGAATTAGGAAATGCCTTTTGTTCTTGCTGTTCTTGTATTTGATTTTTGTTATTAAATTATATTTAATAAAAGGGATCCAAAGACTACTGAGTAAACGTTTTCCATGGCTTTCTTGATTTTTTTTTGAAGTCTCTGTAAGTTATGAGTTTCTTTCAGAACTCTGTAAATTATCCTGAGAAACAGGACTCTTTGAAGAAGAATAATGCCCCTCCCTTTGCTTTGCATATATTGATCAGGTGCTAGCTTTTTCCATTGTGGAGCATGTTCTCCTCTTCAGCCCTTGCAAGAGTCTGAATATGATCATTCTTTGAAGTCTCCTTACAGTAATAGACTGTAACTTCTGTTTTCTTTCCTTCTTAATTAAAGTGAAAACCAGGACAGTTCCTATTTGAAAAAGCAGAAGCATTTGCCAGTTCTTAAGTGGCCTGAACAAAAGTACAGGAATAAATACACATTTTTAGAAAGTTCACACATATAATATGGTGTCAGTTAAAGAGTTCAAGTTCTGATCCTGAACTTGTATCAGCTGGCTAAAAAAGGCTATTATGAGATGCTTATAATATATAATTTCTTTCATACTGTTAATATCTAGAATGCTGACTAATATGCTGACTCATTCATTTAACAACCACATATACAGTATGTAATACACTTTAGAAACTGGTCCATATTTTGCCAAATTCTATTGAACAAAGTGAAAATAAGGTTGAAAATTCCTTTCTTCATAGAGTCTGGTTTCCCTTAGGAAATACTAGAAGCAACAATTTGGGGGAGGTTTGGATAGCTAGCAATTGAAAACAAAATATGAGCTGAAGTTATAAGTGGAAATTTCTTTGGCTGAGGCTATTGGAGATGACCTCAGTGGAGGGGCACTTTCTGAGGATCTGAGTGAAGTAGGAGCAATTGTGGGTGATGTTCTTGAGGCCAAGGATGAATGATAAGAAGGTTCAGGTCATGTTGAGAAAATTCAACCCAAACATAGAGGACCACATTCATTAGAAGGCAGTGTGCACAGATGTGTGAGGGGAAGTGCTTGTTACTATCTAGACAACCACAGTCACTGTAAAATTTCCTTTGGTTCTTTCTCGAACTTTGAATCATTAACCTCTACATGGATCTTGGTCATTTAGAAACTCTTGATTCACAAAGTTATGTCCATTTGCCAACTGTTGGCACATTTCATACACAGTGTCAACTCTCATTAAAATCACCAATGTTAAACTCAGAAATGACTTCTCAGCTTTCCAAAGCTGCCAAGCTCAAACTGGCAGATGTGTTTTTCCACATCTGATGTTTGCTTGAAACCTCCAGGCTCATCATTAGCCACACTGCTGTCAGCAGTTTCCTTGAAGGAACAGGCTCACTCTGTTCATTTTTCTAGAAAATGCCTTCCAAGTATCAGTGTCTGAGTGCTGGTAGTGTGTCATTTGCCCACTCAAATAAGAATATTGGCCTGAGGAAGGTGGCTCATTCAGATCAGAATGCAGACAATTGAAGGAGTGGTTTCCTTAAGACAGCTGTCATATTGGACAGTCCATGGAAGTGGTAATATGTATTATTTCCTTTAGTGTGTTTTTAGTTGTAAGTGACTTGTATGGACTTTGTTATTATGTGGTGTTGAAAACAGAATTCTGATTGATTCC